>VWZK01020459.1:18303-130350 GCA_013396935.1 Baryphthengus martii | reverse complement strand
CCAGCACGACAGGCACGACCCATGGCGGGGCCGGGGCGGGGGGAGCGGAACAAACCATTGCGCGCAGGGCGGGGGGCACCGGGCAGCACCAGTCGGCTCCACAATGGTGGCTCCACCATGGGATGTGGGGAGGGATGGGGCTCCTCGGCGGCTGCCGGGGCCTTTGGGGCCGAGACGACCCCTCATTCCACCGCGGCCCCGCCGCCCTCACGGCCCAGCCCCGAGCCAGGTGCGGCCCTGGGTGAGGGAGACCCAGCGTCACTCTGGGCCAGGCTGGCCTGGTGGGGGGCACAGCCTGAGGGACCCCAGGGGGTCTGAGCACCACCCTTTGTCATCTCCCACACTCTGGCCTCCGGCTCCCTCAGAGCTCCAAAACAGGGTGTCAGGCCCCAGCATTGTCATAGAATCATAGAATTGTTGAGGTTGGAAGAGGTCTTCATCATCAAGTCCAACCCCACCCCTGCCAGGGCACCACTAGCCCCTGTCCCTCAGCACCACAGCTTGGAAACCCCTCCAGGGATCAGGGGGACTCCAGCCCTGCCCTGGGCAGCCTGGCACAGGCCTGGACAACCCTGGAGGGGAACAAATTGTTCCTCAGCTCCAACCTAAACCTCTCCTGGGGCAACTTGAGGCCCAGTCCTCTTGTCCTGTCACTTGTTCATTGGGAGCAGAGCCTGACCTCCCCCAGTTCCAATCTCCTGTCAGGTAGCTGTCCCAGACCGCTTCTTGGTGTGCAGTGTGCCTGGGCGCATGGCACCAGTGCTGGCATCTGCCTCATGTCATGGGCAGTGTTGTGCTGGATNCCTTCTTTTACTTTTCTTTTCCCTTTTCTTCTCCTTCTCTCCTTTTCTTTTTTTTTTCTCCCTTTCCCTGCTTTCTCTTCTCCTTTCCCTCTCAGCCCATTTTGCCCTTCACAGCCCCTTTCCCACCCAGCGATGAGATCTGGCCGAGAGAAACCCTTCCCTTTAACCAATCCCACAAACATCCCCCTCCACCCCCAGCTGAGGCGTTACATTTCACTCTCCCACCTTCAGGGAGAAGCCCCTGAGGATGGGCAGCTCCCGTCCAGGGAACAACCCGGGGAATAACTCAGCTCCATCGAGATTAATTCCCCGCTCCCGCAGCCCCTTCCCCTCCGCCTCCCTCGCTGCAAACCTGCCCGTGAGCTCCCCGCCGGTCACGTAGCCATCAAACTGATGTGCCAGCAATATCCAACACGCAGTTAAAGCCACTCGTGGGAGTTTCAATAAAATCGACCAAGCAGGATCAATGGGCTGTGCTGGCCCCAGCCCCACACTGTGTGAGGGGGAGGGCAGGAAAAATACCCAGGGCTGTGAAATGGGGGCGTTGGGAGGGGGGGAGCTGATTACAAATCCATCCCATTCTTACCGTGATTAATTGCTGCTTTACCATAAGGAACAGCTCGGGGGGTGTGTGTGTATGTAATTTTTAAAGGTAACGTTGCAGGCGAAGTTTCTCTGCTGTGTTCACATAGGAGGAAGCAAAAGCCCTTTTCCAACTCTTGGCAGGACAAGGCTGGAGAAGGGCAGGGAGCAGGACTTGTGGGGCAGCGACAGACTGGTTGCTCCCCTCTGAGCTGTTAATTGGGAGTTGAGAAGACCCTCCCCAGCCGCTTGGGAACATCCCTCGTTGCTTTGCAGCCACGGGCGAATGCTGGACCACAGCCAGACAGGATCACTGATGTCCTGGCTCCAGGAGCCCATCATGGAGCATCTCCAGGCCCAGCTCCAAGCTAAGGATTGCTTGAAAATTGGTCGCCTAGTGGGGTCCAGGTCTCTGGCAGCTTCCCACCTTAAAACCCTTCCCTGGTGCTGCTGCCTGTGCCCAGCCAGCCCCTTCACCTTTTGCCAGCGGTGAGGGCGTCCAGCCGGGTTCATGCATCTTCTCCCGATGCTCGGGGGTCTCGATCCCTGCCCTCCCCTCCCCAAAGGTACCCAGCTCGAATTAAAACATCATCCATCGTTACAGCGGCAGCGCATAATCCCTGGCAGATCAGTGCAATTACTGCGGGAAATACCTTGGGAACTGAACTAATAACGCCAGAGCGGTGTATTAAGAGTCACTGGCTTAGCGCCGGCCGCAGCCGCCCCGGCCCCACGCGTGTGGGGGGCGGGCTGAGCCGCTCCAGGGAGCAGGGGGTCCCTCGGCAGGGGGTGTTGCGTGGCTGGAGTGGGGGTGAGCAGCCATGGGGTGGTTTGTGGGGCAGTGACGGGGCAGCACGTGGGGCAGCAATGGGGTGGTGATGGGGTAGATAGAGGGTGACACTGGGGCAGCCGTGGGGCAGGGATGGGAAAACATGTGGGGTAACGGTGGGACAGCGTGTGGGGTAATGGTGGGGCGGTCGTCGGGCAGTGATGGCAGACTATAAGGGTGACAATGGGGCAGCGGTGGCGTAGCCGTGGGGCAGGCGGAGGGTCCCTGCCCCACAGGGGTCCGAGAGGCGCCGTTCNAACAGGGTGTCAGGCCCCAGCATTGTCATAGAATCATAGAATTGTTGAGGTTGGAAGAGGTCTTCATCATCAAGTCCAACCCCACCCCTGCCAGGGCACCACTAGCCCCTGTCCCTCAGCACCACAGCTTGGAAACCCCTCCAGGGATCAGGGGGACTCCAGCCCTGCCCTGGGCAGCCTGGCACAGGCCTGGACAACCCTGGAGGGGAACAAATTGTTCCTCAGCTCCAACCTAAACCTCTCCTGGGGCAACTTGAGGCCCAGTCCTCTTGTCCTGTCACTTGTTCATTGGGAGCAGAGCCTGACCTCCCCCAGTTCCAATCTCCTGTCAGGTAGCTGTCCCAGACCGCTTCTTGGTGTGCAGTGTGCCTGGGCGCATGGCACCAGTGCTGGCATCTGCCTCATGTCGTGGGCAGTGTTGTGCTGGATGTGAATAGTTGGAAATTGGGTTATTCTTGGAGCTGGGCTGTCAGAGTCGGGCTGGAAACCACTTTGAGAGCACCGGGGCCTTCCAGAGCGGGGCTTGTGGCAGGAAGAATTCCATCTGGAAGCTCCTTCCTGCATTGCACTGCCAGAGCTAAGGGATAACCTGAGGGCAAATGGCAGCCCTGCTTAGGCCGTGCTGCCTGCCTTTGTAAGATCCCAGACCCTGGCGAAGTAAGCCTCGAATGCCCAAACCTGGACGATTACAGATTTTCCTGTTTTTCACAGCATGGCAGAGCAAGAAAGCCAGCAGCCATCCGACAACTGACTTAGCCAAACCCTAAGGGAGCTTCCCATCTCACACCCGATAAATCCATCTGAGACTAGATTTAATCAGGAAATGTAGAACAGTTTTCTTTTTTTTTTTTTTCTCCCCACTGTTTTTCCCCTCTCTCCAGCAAAGGTCCTTTGGCTGATAACAGCCCTGAGCCCTCTTTGGACACCATCTCTCCACCAAGAGCGGCTCAGGAGCAACGTGCGCTCTGATGAAAGATGCTGCATTGATTGCTGAATTTCTTCATCACTTCTGCTCAGAGAGCTATGTCTGGGAGCTGCTGAAGGCAGCGGGAGTTTGACAGGAGGAGCCCGGCAGGAGCACGCTGATGAGAGTCACTTAGCAGTAGCCTGTGCTGATGACAAAGGGAAATAGATCCTTGCTTCTCCTTTCCCAGGCAAAAGAGCGAGGATAGAGGACTGCACAGGACCCACGGCCGTGTGGGTCACCGGGATGTCACTTGCCCTGGAGCAGATTCCTGGAGCAGGCTCCTTGCCCGGCGTTACTTGCTTCTCCCAGTCATTGTGGCACGAATCGAACCCCGAACTCCGTTTCCCCCCGAGATTCTGCAGCGTGGGCTCTTGCGCCAAAGCTGAGCACGAGCAAATAGCGCTGACTCCAAGGAAAACTTATTTCAGGGGTTGGAGGGTTTCCAGTCGTCTCCCCCTCCTCATTCCCGCTTCCTCCCTCTCTCCCAGAAGACCTTTGCCTGCCGCTGCCATCCCTCGCGGCGCTGCCGGCTTCTGCCTGCCGCGCTGCCTGACTCCGGCACTTCATTAGCACCAATTTGTTCTCATCACACTAAGTGGCAATAACTGGGGAGAAGAGGAAGGAGAACGGAGCAATTGGGAGCACTCCGAGGGCACCTGTGCCCGCCCTGCCTCGCACCAGACGGACCTGGGCCGTGCTGGCAGCGCGATGGCAGCGAGCCCGCCGGGGGACGAGAAGAAACAGTCGATCGTGGTCCAAAAAAAAAAAAACAAAAGGGGGGGCTAGAAAGGAAAGCAAAGGGACCAATGGGGCAGTGACTGCCCACAGATGTGATGGCAGAGCCAGAGCTGAGCCCGGCTCACCCGGGATCTGGGGAGAGCGGAGCCAGGCACCAGGTCTCCCTTTCTGAAAGTCTCTAGAGAAGGGAGAGAAAAATCAAACCTCTGTAGAAAGGAGATGCTTTTAACAACAAACTCACGTTTTTAAGTCATCTGAAACTGTTTGTTTCTGTGTCCGTGAGGGTTCCGATGCAGCTGGCTCAGCTCAGGGCTGTCTCTGTCGGGGCCAGTAGTAACTTACCTGGAAAGGACAAGAATAAAAACTGGGCAGACGTAGAGAGGTGGAGCCAAGCTCGCCTGCAGCCACCACAGCTGCTTTGTGTCCCATCACCCGCTTTCGGACCAGACAAACTCATCTGCTTCAGCGCTGCGAAATCTGAAAATGCCATGAAAAAAACCAGACCAAGCTTGAGAGGCAAAAAGAGGCGTCCTGTGGGGCTGGGTATTATTTCGGTGGCTCCAGCCTCTCCCAGCCGAACCTCCCTCTCGGGAGGGACTGTCGTCACCCGAGCAGAGCCCCGAGGATTTGTGTTTTCATTTGCAGTTCCTTTCCTCCTCCTGCCAACCTGTTCCGAAAGCCCCCGGGCTGTGGGGGAAAGGGCAGGGTGGTCGGTGCTGCCTCACAGCCCCCGCACGGGTCGATCGTAGCTGCATCGAAACCCTGCGCAAGGGAAGGAAAACGCACCCGGCCACGCAGAGCCGAGCACTTTGTCTCATCTCATCTCCTCATTTGCAGCATTCTGAGGAAGATTTAATTTGCTGGGCTCGGGGAAGCGGCTCACCCTGCAGCGCGCTGGCTGCATACCAATGACCAGGGGCTCTCCTCGGGCCTCAGCCTCTGGCAGTTCCCAGGGATGCCAGCGGGGAAGCCTGTCCCTGCGTGGCACGAGGACACGCGTGGGGCCGGGAGCTCTGGCCGCACCGTGTCACTCTGACCCAGCAGGACCGTGAGGCTGCGGCTCTGCAGACACGTCGCAGCTCCCAGCCGCATCTCTCGGGCTCTGGGTGGCCTCTAGCACACGGTTTTCCGAACCCGTGGGTTTTTAGAGTGGGGCGTTTTTTACTGCGACGTGGTTTAAAGCTGTCGGATGCTGCGAGACCTCAGCTGTCAAAATCCCCACGGGTTTTGGAGCCACGGAAGTTGGATTTTTTGCTATCGCGTGCTGCCGAAGTCTGAGGGATCGCAGGGTGGTATTTGTAAGGATATGCAGCGTGGGGCGGGTTCCGCCCCGGCAGTCGTGCGGTTAATGCTGCATCCCCTTTGCCGCTGTGTTCGTGAGTTTTTGGAATCAAATGGGGTTACAGGAAAAAAAAAAAAAAAAGTTGGGGGTTGGTTTTTGAGCGCTCTTGCTGTTTTGTACAATGCCGGTTCTCCCACAGCACTGAGCCTTTTCAGCTAGAGAAGACTCGAATTTCTGCTGGAGAAGCCTATTTGCGATTAACCTCTTTGGGCTTTTTTCCTGCAGTGTAAAAAAATAGTGAAACAAACCTTTCACACTTACTAAGTTCCCCCAATTCTGAGCATCCCGGCCGCCCCAGCTGGATTTGTGCTTTGCAGATAAAGCCCCCTGATTCCTGGTCCAGACTCTGCCCCAGCTTTAGGAGAGCAGATGCTATGAGGTTAATTCAATTTAGGATCAGACATTGCTCTGCTGTGGGAGGCACTGAGCTCTTTCCAATTTGCTCAGAGCTGCAGCTCCTCAAACCTTCCGGAATATCAAGGCAGGGTCTGAACCAGTGACACCCATTGCACAACCCTACACTCAGCTCTCCCTTCTCTGTGGAAGAGATTAGATCCCGCTGGCCCTTCAAGGAGAAGGGGCAAACGGAGGCAGCCGAGGGGCTAGACCCATCTCGAAGGCATGGAGAGAAGACAGCTCTGCTCAGGGCCATTTCCTCACCCAGTGCCCACCAGT
Source organism: Baryphthengus martii (assembly GCA_013396935.1). Lineage (NCBI taxonomy): Eukaryota > Metazoa > Chordata > Aves > Coraciiformes > Momotidae > Baryphthengus > Baryphthengus martii. The sequence continues at coordinate 124,157 of VWZK01020459.1, read as the reverse complement.
GAAAGAGCCCGTCTCACCTCTGCGCCGAAAAAACTTGTCCCCCGACCTGGTCCACGTCCAGGTCCCTCCTCTCCGTCCCTTCCTCCACCTCCCTTTGAGCCCGTAAATACTCCTCGGTCCTCTAACAGCGCTGCGAGACGATTTGACAGGGAGAAAAAGAGAAAAGCTGGTGATTTTTCCCCCCTCCCTAACCTTGCTTGCAGCCAGCACAGCTGGCTCTGAAAGCCCCTGGCTGTCTTTTGTGATTTCAACAAATCACCAGCACTTAAGCAAAGTGGGCAGAAAATTACAGGTTGTATTGCAAGTGAATGGAGAGGGAGAGCACGCTGGGGCTGAGAAAACAGAGGTTTGCGCGTTTGACAGAGAACCCAGGGGCTGGCAGGCTGCGGAAGCCTGCAAAGCCATCAGGTATTAGTTAAATGCTTCGCGGAGTTCACGCTGCGAGGCATAATCGCCGCTTCTGAACAGCAGCCATTTGATTGTCTCGATTATGTTCCTTTAGAAATGATTTGGGAGATATTTTGCTTTGAGCTGTCAAGGTTAAGTCAAGGAAAACGCGCTCCCTCTGACATAAGTCTCCAGGGAGGCAGAAACCCTCATCAGAAATCCTCCGGGCGAAGCGGGCGGGATGCCTCTGCTTTCAAAGGTCTTTCCTCCTGCTTCCCCCGCCACCAAACCCCCCCCGCCCCGAGATTCTTCCTTGCGTTTGCTCCCTGATTTTTTTTTTTTTTTTTTTTTTGCGCAGCCAAATCAGCTGCATTAGGGATGGAACACCGTAGGATTCCATGCCCGTCGTCCATGAAGAAGGGGGTCCCTACAGCCCCCTAGTCCCACTGGCATTCCCTCATTGTCACTCTGGCACTTGTTGGCTGGTTTCAGTCAATCCTGTCGGAGGTTCAGGCGTTGTGAAATGAGCTGGGGAGATATGGAGGGAGGAGAGAAACCTCCGCTAGGGGTGAGCTCAACCCCTTACTGGCTGTCATGGCATACTGGCCATGGGGGACCCTAGTCCTTCTCTCCCACTGTTGCTCCTGCTACTGCCAAGATCTCCTGTGCCCCAGAAGGAGCAGGGAGCAGGACAATTCAGGGAATAAATCCCGTGCTTTGGGCATTTGCTGGGGAGATAATGCAGAGGCAGAGGTGGGAGCACCCTGAAGCGTGTTCCCATGCCCATGGACTGTAACCAGGCTCACAGACCCCAGAAGGATGCGATAGAAGAAAGGCATTAAGCCAAGGATGACTCATTTGAAGCTTGGGACTTGGAAAAGGAGGATTTTGAAGCACAGAGAAAAAAAACAAACAAACCATCCTGTGCTGACCTGAGTGAGAGTTGGAACCGTGCCCCCACCTGCTCCCCATCCCTGTGGGGCACACGGAGACAGCCACCACCAACCTGCCTGGGAAAGCAATGCTCGGGAGATGTGGAATAGGAAAAAGATCCTCTACTGGGGGGTTGATGGCAGCCGTAAATAGATCTGACCAGTGTCACTATTGATTTCTGTTGTGTGGAGCTGTAATTAGATTGAACTGGGGAAGAGAGGTATTGGGCTGCGTCAGCAGAAAAAGAAATTAATAAATAGACAAACAAGCACAGGAAATGTGGGTTGCGTCTCTGCCGGAGTCGCGGGCCAAAAATAACTGGGGTATCAAGGGGTGCGGAGCTGGTGTCACCTCTGTCTAAACAACACGTGGCACTGGTTTAAATGCTGGGTCACAGTTCTACCAGCAAGACCTTGTGAGTTGGTGTTTGCTTCAGAGCTCTAAGTTATTAATGGGCAACTGGTTTGTAATAATTACTCCTAAAAATCGAGATGGAGTGGAGTGGGAATGCGATGTTGAAAAGCTGCAATACTGGATCTCAGGCTGGCTGGCTGGCTGGCATCGCTAGTGGGAGTGGGGGCCAGCAGGCAGGAGAGCAAGAGGACAACCCAAATCCCAGTAGCTTTGCTGGGATTGCAGCTGGGTCAGCACATCACCCTGCACGTCCCATGAGGGGGTGAATGGATTTACACATCCTCGCACACATTGCTGTGGACCTGGTGTGTTTATAGATGGTGGAGAGATGTAGTACAAGTGCCATCCATGCAGAGCCAAAGCTGTGCTCACAGGGGTGTGGGCGAGATGCCCACCATCGACACGAGGTGTCCCCAATGCCACTGGCACGGAGCTGGAGCTGAGCATGCCGGGGGGATGCCAGGAGGGTGTGGGATGGGTGGGCGAGGGGTCCGGCAGGGAGAACATGTGCTGCTCCAAACGTGCACGTATGGTGCGGGGAGGACTTTTTCTGTTCATTATTCATTTTGGGAGGGAATTTGGGAGGGGTCTTTTATTTTTTTTTTTTTAATTCATGTCTGGAAAAAAGTCAAAATTTCTATAAAGGTTTTTCTTGTTTGTTCTTTTTGCAAGCATCTGATGGTCATAGGGTAGGTTTCCACTAAACCATTCTCTGCTGGCTGTTTCAGTAACATACCCCTGGGATGGGGTCCCCTGACACCACCAGGGCTCAGACTGTCCCTTGTCCCTAAGGAAGGTGGTTTGCAGACAAACCTGCCCATTGTTGGGGGGGGTAAGGGGAGGGGAAGGCTCTTTATCAAGCATCTTTACCAGTGATAATTGATTTCGACTGAGTGTGGTTGGTTGTGCCAAGCTTCATGCCTCTTGTTCCCTGCCCCAGCAAGCGCAGAACCGGTGGCTCCCACTACCCCGTGGGGATGGGACAAGGATGAAACCCAGCAACTGGGGAAGCAAGGCTAAATTTATGGGATAACTTATCTGCTTCACTAAGCTCTAGATTTTCCTGGCTTCGGGTGGAAGGGGCGGACATCATCCTTCTCTGTTTGTTCAAGGTGATGTAAAGAGGACTCATAGGGCAGACTAGCTGAAGAAGAACCAGGGGAAGATCTTGCTTGTTTTCTAGTGAGGAAGAAGTGACTTCAGACACCCTCCTGTCACTCCTAGGCTATACGGCTTCCTGTCCTTTTACTCAGCCTGGCCGTGGAGGTAATGTCTGTAGAGCAGGCAGGTAGATAGCCTGAGGGAGATACTTATCCTGTGGACACAAGATGCTGTTGCTGTGGCAGTGGCTTTTGGCCTTGGCCTCTGGCCCCTCCAAGGTGTCTGCAGTGGGTCGAAGAGGCTCCTGGAAGTGCCTGAGAGAAGCAAGTTGGAATCTGTCATCCAGCAACATTCCAATGGTGAATTTCTTGAAGGACCTGTGCCCTTCCTGCAAAATCCTTTGAAAGATCTGAACCAAGAGATCCCAAAGGCTGAAAACTGCTGCTGCCCAGGCAAGAGTGGGGCTTTTCTCGGAAAGTATTTAGCCCATGATTTCCTCTTTTTTGAGCTTTCCAGGAGGACACAGTGCAGCCTCATCCTTGGAGGGCCAGATCTGTGCCCTGACTCGCCCATGGGCATCTTGTGCTCCCACCGTGCTTGCACGTGTCTGGCCAAGTCCTGACCCAACAAAGTCCCTGAGCACCCTGATCTAGCTGCGACAGCTTCGAGGTCATCCCTGCTTTGAGCAGCGACTCAACCAGCAACCTCCACCAACCTCAGTTATTCTATACTTTTCTAGAAAAATAGCAAATGGCTTCTGTTCTCACCCCTTGCACCAACAGTGTGCTTAATATTTCTGCAATTAAAATCAATCTGTTTTCCAAAAGGTGCGTACTTGCCTCCCTCCCTCACGTGCAACCAGATCTGTAGGGGAGGCTTTTAACTTGATGCTGGTTCAACCTGACAGACGTGCCAAAGGATCCGATAGCAAAGGCACTCAGAAGAGACTGAACTTCCTGGAACTTCAAGTGTCTCTGGCTGTTCTCTAGCCTCGGGATGTAGGGAAACTCCTTCCCAGAGCAGATGGAACCACAAATGGTCATTCCAGGCTGTCTGCCATGGGATGTGGTGGCCACAGACCATCCTTTTCACAATGTCCCTGTCCCTGGCTCTTTCCTGTAGTTTGGAAGTGACAGCTGGATGTGATGGCCAAGAGACACCAGTTCCCTGAGTTCTCTGACGAGATCCAGAGAGGTGATGAGGAAGAGAGGGAGACCACACCAGAGTGCAGCAAGGGAGAGAGGCTGATGGATGACGCCCAAAATTTAGAGGTGGAGCAGGCCCCAGTAGTCAGGCTATGGGAAGAGTCATCCCAGATGTTTCCTCAGTCCCTAGTTCCAGGATCAGCTGAAGATGCTGAGACTTGGGCTTTTCCTGGGCATCTGAAGAGTTGATTATCTTCACCCGTGTTTTTCTCATACTGATACCATAAGAGGCTGTTGTCCCCATCTCAGCAGATGCTCAGGAGGGACAGGGAGAAAGAGGAGGGAGGTAGCCTAGGGAGTGGTGGGCATCGAGACAGCGAGTTTAATGGCGGGAAGGCCTGTTTTTTTGGGAGGCAGCCAGGCAACCTGCAAGTGGGCCAGGGTGGTAAGCACCAATTAATGGCCCTGTTCTCTCTTTTGAACATCTAGCTTGCAAACGCAAAGAGCAAGAGCAGCAGAAAGACAGGAGCCTGCAGCCCAAGAAGCAGCGGCTGGTCTTCACGGACCTCCAGCGCCGCACCCTGATCGCCATCTTCAAGGAGAACAAGCGCCCATCCAAGGAAATGCAGATGACCATCTCACAGCAGCTGGGCTTGGAGCTCAACACCGTCAGCAACTTCTTCATGAATGCCCGCCGGCGGTGTATGAACCGCTGGCAGGAGGAGCCAGGAACCAATCCTGGAGTCGCCTCTTCTTCTACAAGCACTTTCTCCAAAGCATGATGTTCTCCAGCCCTCCCTGCCCCTTCCTGGACATCCTCCTCATGACAAAGCCAACCCCAGACTCACACTCATGCCCTGAGCTGACTGGGGTGGGTGGTTTTGGATGCTGTGGGTCCATCAGTCTCCCAAACCCTCAGCCAGGCATCACCCCTGGATGTGAGCCTCATGCCACATCCCGCTGCCATACCCTCCCAGCTCGTGGAGCAAGGAACGGGTTTGCAACCAGGTCAGCTCTGTCCCTAGGAGGGCTTGGAGGAAAACCCTGTGGTGCAAGGGATGATGTGGGGTGGAGGGAGAGGGTGAGGTACTGTTTGGTCCTTGGAGACCACAGAACCTTGTCTTCACATGACCACCAGAGTCTCTGAGGAGAGGGGCACCCCCTGACCCCTCCACCAACCTCAATCTCTGCCATAGCCACCCTTACGGCTCCTGCTGTGGAGGGGTAAAGGTGAGGGAGATGCAAGAGGTGGAGTCAATGGGCTGGGCTCTGACGCAACCTCACCAAACCAGGCCCAGCCGCCCCGTGGCTCTGAGGGGGACAAGCAGGGAAAATACTCATCTGGAGGGTGACCCGGCTCCTACCAGGTCTCTGGCTGCTGAAGCTTTTCACCTGCTGAGGTGCAGCAGCGTTCCCCATGGCAGCCAGGCCCTCTCTGCCATCAGCACAGGGGTGTTTCTCTCCCTTGAAGGTTTTGAAACCTGGTCAAAGGCATTCCTGTAGCCCCAGTCTCCTCCACAGGCATCTTCCTCCGACTCCACTCCCCCACCCCGGACACCCTCAAGAGCACCCACATCCCCCAGCCCACCTCCCCACTCACCCCAACCCATAAGAGCACCCATCCCTGGATCCCTCCCAGAGAAACTCCATGGCAAAGGAGACTCCTCGCCATGACTGCCTGCCTCCGTGCACCCGAGCATCCCCCAGCACTACGACCGGAGGGGGACCGCGGCTGCACCGCGTTGCCTGGTGCCCAAGCAGGTCAAAGAAGCACATTTTAGCTACAGAAATCGGGTATTTAAAAATAATTATTGTTTGAAAGAAGATGGGAGGAGAGACTTGGAGTGAAGGATCTGATCTTTCCTGGTGACTGGCTCCACCATTCACCGCAGGATTTCTGGTTCGCTTTTCGGTTGAGGAATGGACACGGACAAAGCAGATTTGTTGACTTTGTGTCTTGCCCCATCCACCCTTCAACACACACTATTGCCTCCTCCCGTGACCCCCGTTCATCTCTGTTACCAAAGAAATGACAAAACCAAAATCCCAACAAAGAAGAAATTCCTTCCTGGGAACCAACGTCAGCGTATGGTGGGAAAAGAAAAATACGAGGGATCTGGTGGCAAAATCCAGCCCTGTGAGTGAGAAGGGAAAAAACTCCCTGACGAGATTGAAAGGGAAAAAAAACCCCCAACAACCCAAAAAAAGGAATAACAACAGAAACCACAACCAAACAGGCTCAACGCAAAGACCGGCAACTTACCAAAAAAGACACCAGATTTTTTTTTGTGCCAATTAACAACCTGCCTTAAAACGCGAATTTCTGGAGCAATGGTACTAGCTTCAGAATGGTTGTTTCCTCCGAGCTCTCAATGGTGACTTGTGCCATATAAAAAAGCAATCACGAGGCCAAACCTTTACAATCAGCCCTCGTCCCAGCCCTTCCGCAGGTTCCTTGCCAGCCTAGGGGGTCCTCAGGAGGAGCAGGAAGTGCTGCCGGGGACAGGGAAAGGCTGGGAGAGGCTTGGGGATGGAGTGGGAGGCAATGTCCCCTCTTTCCCCCACCACTTGGGGGAAAAAAAGAAAACTCCTCCAAAACCAACCATCAACCAAAAAAAAAGGGACATTATTAAATTTATGCGGGTAAAATAGTACCATCTGTGTTCTAGCGCTATGGTTTCTTCGATTCACTTTACTTTGAGAGTGATCTGTTGTGTAACAGGAAGGCACCTTGTTGAAAAGAAGGAAAAAAGGAAAAAAAAAAAAGAAGTGTTCACAAAAAAACCCCAAAACAACGAGAAAAAGCACCCTCCAAAAGAAAACAGAGGAAAGGAAGGACAAAAGAATGAGAGAGAAAGAGAAAAACCCCTGCACATGAAGCCCTGACTGTCCTTGGTCACCGGTTGGGTTAGATGACGTCTTTTAACTAAACAGCTCCTGGGGTAGGTGGGTGGTGAAGGAGGTGGGGGTGTCAGACTGGACCCAGTCACGCCAAATTAAACCATTTATTGCTGGAAAGAGAGAGAGTGGGAGAGAGGGATGAAGAGAGGGAAGAGGCAGGTACCACAGTGTATTTTGCCAACCACAACCCACAAACTAATGGCAAAGCGAATCTCATCCCCCCCCAGGACCCCGCTCCCCGCCACTGATTTTTTCCCCTAACATTGTTTCTTCTTGTCTTGTTGTGACATGTTGATGATGGTGGTGGATTCCTGAACCCCATCGAGTAGTATTCAAGGGCTGAAAAGCCAGGAAGGGGGCCTTGGTTTGCTAAGTGAAAAACACACATTAAAAAAATAAAAAAGGGAAAAAAAGGAAAAGGAAGATAATGAAAAAAAAAAAAGAAAAAAAAAAAGAGTAAATGCCACAGGCCCTCAAGGATGCAAAGACATTTCTAGTGAGAACCCGAGAATAAAGGCTACCTCACTTGAGTTTTCAATTTTTGTGATTTGAAAATCACGTCTGATACCAAAGATTTTGTTGCCTTGTCTGGTCTGTGCTGGAAACACCACTTTCCCTGCTCCCCTCAGATGGACCGGCTGAGACCCCCCCCACCCCGGCCAAAAGCTCCTTACCGCCCCCAGACATCCCCCCCAGCCCTGCTGAGTCCCCAGAGAGTGAGGGAGAAGGCAAGCGAGCGACTCCGGGATGGCAGCGTGGTAGATGAGTGCCTTTTTCTTGTACCAAAGGTGTGTGGCCATTTCTTTGCTCCTCTGCTTTGATCCTAAAGACTCACTATTACCTCAGCTCTCCAAAGGGACCAATTCCAGCAACTCTTGTAGTCTTTGGGTGTTGGGATGACGGAAAGAAACCCAACCCTTGTCCTAACTGAAGAGAAAGCATCCCCCTTGCCACCCGCTGCGGGGAAGGTGCTGGTTCCCCAGCGTGTTCCCCCTCTCAGATATCCCTGTGGCCCCCAACCTGGTGTGGTCCCCAGGGCCCCTCCATCCAGCCCCTCTTGCCCCAGGAGCACTGACCTGGTGTTGAAGTCCCTTCTCCCAGGAAGAGGCTTTGTTCCGTGTCCTTTGCCAGCCCAGCTTGATTCTGGGACCCTACAGAAGCTCATCAGATGAAAATGTGGGTTCCAGCACCAGGCGTTTCTTCCTTGCTCACCTCTGACTTGGACTTCAGTTCCCCTTTTTGGTAGCACAGCAAGGGTCTGCGGTGTTTCTGTCTGAAATGGCGAAGGCAGGAACGGCCGAAAAGCCCGACCCTAGACTTTTTCCAAATCCCTCCTTCAGGGAACAATCTGGAGATGTGAAACCTTTCAGCAGGAACTGTTTCGAGTTCCCCAGAGGGGCATTTTTGGGCTCGTTGGAGGAGATGGGTGCAGCTGGGTCTGCTCCACTCCACTGCTCTGCTTTAGCAAAAGGCAGTGAGAGGACCCACCAGAGAAGATACTCTTCCACAGTGATCTCGGCTAGGGAAATCTTGGGTTGAGTTGTTCCTACTTGGTTCAGGCTCCAGTTCAGGCAGCTGCTTTTGAGTTTGACCAAATTTGCCCAGGGCCAATGTCCCTGGTGATAGCAAGCTGGGCCAGGACCCCAGCGAGGTCCTCCATCCCGCTGGGCAACCTGACAGAGCAGGTCAGAGCCTTCCCGACCCCATCACCTCCCCACCCCCCTGTCCTCCCTCCACACTATTGCCTTGGCCAGATTTTGCCTGACCCCATGGCCTTGCCACCCGCTTCTCCCTTATCCCCCATGGCTTCTGATACCAAAGACGTTCTCTATGCAGGAGAAAGCCTTCTTGTCCACCCAGCACAGACCTTACAAGCCTTTGACAATGTTCTCTGAAATACCTCAAAATATTTAATGTATAGTTTATGTGATTAAAAAAAAAATAAATTACTTAGCTAGTTTTTGGAATTTGTGACTTGAAGCTTTATACTGTTAAATTATAATTTTGCAGAAGACGGCATGTTCTTATTTCTTTGACGCGTTCAATGGGAGACATATTGAATGTTAAGGAATTGAAAGCTGGATAGTTTCACGATTTAAAAAAAAAGAGAGAGAGAAAGAGAGAGAGAAAGAGAGACAAAGATTAAAAAAAGGACCCTTGGAGTTTACAGATTTCATATTTAAACAAGTCCTTTTAAAAAAAGAAAAGAAAAAAAAAAGAAAAACTAATAATGATGACGAGATCTTTGCGTTCAGATGTGTTACTTTTCTCTGAGTCATGTCGTACAAGAGTATTTATTATATGTGTTCTGTGTTCAAATGTAATTTAAAGATGACAAAAAAAAAGACAAAAAAAAAGAGACAAGTCGAGAATTTGATTTATGCATGAAAAAAATATACTCTTTCTTGAAGTAATGTAATAATTATTCGGGGAGGGGCGGTCGGGTGGGAGCGGGAGGGGACAAACTGTGCTTTTTTTTGTCCACGAGTTTTCAGCTGATGAGGACTTCTCTGCATGGATCACGTTTTTTCAACTCACGCAACCACGGGGAGAGTCGTCATTTATCTCTCTCGGTTTCTGCTTTTGACTCTTTTCTTTCCTTCCTCACCCTGAAAATAATGTGGCAGTGACACAGGGAGCCCGGGGGCTGCTTGGCAGGGCCCTGTGCCCAGCAAACAGGGTAAAAGGCATCTGGGCCGTGGGACCCCAATGTATATCCATCCGTCCCACCCGCTGCCGTGGGGCCCAGCTCCTCACCGTGCTTTGGTTTGTTTGCTTATTTGGTTTGGTTCTTTTCTATTTTGTTTTGGGGTGGTTTTTTTTTTTTTTTTCAGTTTGTTTTTGTTTGTTTGGATTTTTGTGTGTGTGTGTGTTTTGTTGTTGTTGTTTTGTTTTTCTTCATCCGCTCTGTGGGTCAAATCCCAAGTGCAGACAAGAGAAGGGGACAGTCAGCCACCACAACCTGAGCCGGCAAAGCCATGGGGCTCGTCATGTGCTCTGAGACAAGGGAATGGCCCCTGGGCACCCCAAACCTCCCCCCAGAGCTGAGACCTTTCCAGGTGATGCCCCCAAGTCCCCAGCCATTGGGGTGACCTCACAGACTTGCCCTTTATGGGAAGAGGAGCTGAAGATGGTGCTGCATCAACATCCAACCCAGGGATGGACCGGAGTGACCCATTTCTGAGGTTTTTCTTCCTGTGGACGTGGTTTCGGTCAGAGGCACCACCCAGCACAGTGTCCACCCCTGCCAGGCTTTCCTGTGCTACCCAACCCAGTTGTCGCCCTGCACAGAGGCACCTGCTCTGGTTGAAGGGTAAGAAGAAGAGGAGTCTAGCTGGTGAAACAAATGCAAGTGGAAGTGGAAGACCCCAACCCACCAACAGGTCTCAGGAGACTTTGGAAGGTCTCCCTGTCTACCATGGATAGCTAGGGAGCTTTCTCCAAATGTACCCACAGAACAGGGATGCATCCCCTGCTCCTTCCTCGCCCCTGTTCCTCCTCTTCTCTTTGTTTAAAGACAAGAGGAGAGTAGCAGTAAGCAGTCATGTCTTTGGAGGTCAGAAGGTAGTGGGGACCCAGAGGTGGCAGTGGTACCTACTTCCTTCTGTTTCCCCACCATTACCAGAGCTTTTACCTTAAAATACTGATTCCTCAGCCCCCTCTAACCTCTTCACCACTCCACCCTTCAGCTCCATCACTAGAAGTGGCCCCAAAGCTCAGCCCACTGCAAGGAAAGAGATCTCAGCTTCTTTACGCCCCATCAAAGTGGGCCCCAAAGGCAAAGTAGGGTTTTTATTTAAGTATGCATTTCTTGTCTAATGTGGTGTCCCTGCAGCCTTTGCCTTCTTCAGGGACAGCACTGAGATGCTTATTACCAGGTGATGTGGGAGACAATGGGACCCACTGACTGAGGACCTGGGTTTTAGGAAGAGATGATGTTTATTCCAGCAGCACCATTCGTCTGATAATCAACCCGCTTGTCCTTGAGGAGCTCTTCATCCTTACATGTCTCATTTCTTCCCGCGAGATCTTTTCCAGCATGAGAAGCTTTGGTGCTTGGAGGCCAAGATGTCATTTCCAATCAGAAGAAGGTCTCATCAGGCTTGGACGCAACCCACAGTCACAAGTCTTCGGATCTTAGAGATACTAGCTGGTTTCCATCATTGGCCATGAACTGAGCAGCTTGGGAAATCCCAGGGAAGCCAAGGGCTGAATGCTCTCCCCTGTCCCTTAGCCCACCAGGACTTTCTGGATCAATCACAGGCTGACTGAGCCCTGCCCCACGCTGGAGCTGGCCATGCCTGCTGCCCACACAATCTAAAACGTCTTGAGGAGCAACTTGCCACGATACCAAAGATTTTTTTTCCCCTGCAGATAATGACAATCTGAGCTCTGTCCTAAAGACAATTCTCTTGACCAAGGTTGCTTCTGAAGGGCATTTTTGTGCTGTGGGGAGCAGGAGCAAAGACATGGTCCCAGGGGCACCTCCAGGGGTGGTGGAGAGAGGATGGTCAGAGGGTGAGGAAGAGGAGAGGACCCAGGATGTCCCACTGAGACCTGCTGGTTCAGCCTGGCCACTGTGTCTTACTTCATCTGTGGAAGTTTTCAGGGACTTGGGTCATTTCACTACCTGTGACGCCTCCCAGGTCTTCCAGTTCTACCCTGGGTGGAAGTTTTCCACTAATGGCTTTCTGCTTTGAAAACCCACCATCAGCAGCAGGGCAACACTGTCCCTGCCCTGCTGGGTGAGCAGGAGGAGCAGAGTCTCCTGGGGACTCCTGGCTGGGCTTTAGCCATTGGCATCCCACTATGGCACGACCAGACCCAAGCTTTTCCTGCTCTAACGATGGCTCCGCTGGCGGGACATCGACACACAGTGCACCAGGAGCTGGGGTTCCTCCGTGCCAACAAATGGCTTTGGAAAAGTATCACCACTCACCCCTTTTCCTGAGCATCTGGGGAAGATGATGGACTCCTTATTACCTTACCCTAACCCGCCCTGGGCACAGTGAAGATGCCACCGGGCCACTGAGTGGTTGCCCCCATGTCTGCCATGTGTCCCCCGTGTTAAATCATCTCCTTTTCCCTTGTCTCAGAGGACACTGGAAGCAGAGCTGTGCTGGCAGCTGGCAATGGGGCTGGATCTGCAGGTGCTGCAGCGCAGAATCCGGTTCCTCTTGCATGTTTCTTTCTTTGGGATTTTTAAAGAGAGGAAATTAAAAATGCACAGAACAAAATTCAGTTATTTGATTTTTTCTTTTCTTTTCTTTTTTTCCCATTAAATTTCTAAAGGAAAAAAAGAAGTTAGACAGAATTAATCCTGGTCAGGAAGAACCCACAACCTTGGATTTTCCAGTTCAGCCACCTCCAGCAAACTGCTCATTTTTCTGTATAGCAATAGGCAGTGCTCGCCCTTGACCTGCACAGTCCAAGGGCCGTGTTTCTGAGTTTTTAAATGACTTTTTCCTTCTAAATAGTTTTTATTTTATTTTATTTTTTTTTGCTGCTGCTTCATTGTTACTCTCATGGGATAGGTTTTACTCAACAGTGAAATGCATTTGTTACTCCTCTGTGTCTTGCAACTATATTTGTTTAAGCTATTTACAAATGTTAAAAAAAGAAAAAAAATTAACAAGAGTCTTATGTGTCAGGCACCTTATCCAAACTGTGCTGTGTACTCTGGAGTTTGTTCCTTGTTCTTTGCAATGACTCATGCAGGGGAAGGTACCAGGAAACCTAACTCCAGCCTGTCAACAGGTTTTAAAAGAGAAAAAAAAAAAAAAAAATCTCTATTTGTTCATCCTCTACTGGTCATGACTGTGTTGTATTTCTGCAGCTTTCCGTTTCTTCAATAAATTATTTTCTAGTCATTCACTCTGGCACGTTTGTGTGTCCTGCGGTGATGCTCGTGGATCTGTTCCCCTCTCACACAGTTCCACTGCCCCAGGAGTTGCTCAGGCAAGAGTTAGCAACTTTGGAGGACTGCCCCGTTTTCACCATCTCAGCTTCTCTAATTAGACCTGACCTGAGAGTATTGGGGAGTAAATCTGGGGATCATGCCCAGGCAGCTGGGAAAGGTTTCTCCCCCCAGTTTTACCATAGAATCACAGACTACTTTGGGTGGGAAGGGACCTTTCAAGGTCATCAGGTCCAACCCCCCCCTGCAGGGAGCAGGGACATCTGCAACTAGAGCAGGTTGCTCAGAGCCCCATCCAACATCCCCTGGAATGGTTCCAGGGATGGGGCAGCGACCACCTCTCGGGGCAACCTGGGCCAGGCTCTCACCACCCTCAGTGTCAAAAATCTCTTCCTTCTCTTCAGTCTAAATCTCCCTCTTTTAGTTTAAACCCATCCCCCCTTGTCCTGCCTGTCCCAACAGGCCCTGCTCAAAAGTCCATCTCCATTTTTCTAACAGGTCCTGTGAAGCCCTGAAAGGCCTCCAGAAGGTCTCCCTGAAGCCTTCTCTTCTCCAGGCTGCACAAGCCCAACTCTCCCAGCCTGGCCTCCCAGTAGAGGGTTCCAGCCCTCCCAGCATTGCTGGGGTTCCTCTGGCCCCGCTCCAACAGCTCCCTGTCTCTCCTGGGCTGAGGACTCCAGAGCTGGAGCCAGCCTTGCAGGGGGGTTCTCCCCAGAGCCCTGGGAGCAGAGGGGCAGGATCCCCCCCGGCCCTATTGCCCATGCTGCTGGGGATGAGCCCAGGGAGCCAGGGGCTGTTGGGATGCGAGCATACGGGGCCAGCTCGGCTCCAGCTCCTCACCCTCAGCACCCCCAAGCCCTTCTCTGCAGGGCTGCTTTCAATTTCCACCTGGTAGCTGCAGGAGAGCTTTCCTAGAGAAAGCCTCAGATACTATTAGTTTTTGGCACCATCCGGCACCTTCTGGCCAGAGCCCAAAGAAAACATTTTAATCCTTGCAAACTCAGTGCAGATGAGGCCAAAGCACTTGTTAAACTGTCGTGGTTTAACCTCTGCCTGCAACTAAACTCACCCAGTGTTCCCCCCCCGCCGCCTCCAGTGGGATGGGTTTGAGAATCATGAGGAAAAAGGTGAGATCCCATGGACTGAGATAAGAACAGTTTAATAAAACGTCAGAAAGAGAGAAGAAAGCAACACCACTAACGATAATATGAATGAAATAACATACAAAGTGAATGATAGAAACAGAGCTGCAATGATGGGATGCATAGAGTGGGGACCCTCCAGGAGGTCTGGACCACAGTCTCAACCCCTGGTTCCATCTGAGACCTCTTTATACACCCAGAAAGGTATAACCCGCAACCCAGATAGGGATGAGCTCTACCAAGCCTGCGGGTCGTACCACCAGACCCCAGTGTCTCCTTAGAGGCAAGTCCAGGGAGCCTTGCAGGTTCAGTTCCTTATTGCAGTGAAAAGTAGACTCTCTCTAAGAGCTGGAGCACGTCTCCTGTCAGGCCACGAGCCAACTTACGGAGAGGGCCCTGAAGCCAGACTTGGGCACCAGTGACATGAGAGACGACCACTAGTTGAGCGGTGCCACCAAGGAGAGGTGACACATCCCACCAGTAGAGTGCAGGCAGTGGCTTCCCTGGGGAAACTCACCATCAGCAGCAGTGCTCTGGCCAGCCTCAGACACCGACGATGGCAGGAGGCAGCCTCCTCGCCACCACAGTGCCAGTGCAGCCCTCACCTGCTGGATGCCGGTTTTGCCCGTGACAGTGTGGTACAAGTATGTGTTGGAGGTAGTAGAACTGGGCCAGGGCGTAGTCGCTGCACTGCACGGCTTGCATGCCCTCCAGCCCACTGATGGCCACCCCGATGTCAGCAGCTGCAGGGGACAGGAGGGTGTGAAACACAGGCGGGGAGGTTTTGGAGCAGCCAGGGGCTGGGTTTCCCTGTAGATTGTCCCGAGGCTGATGGGCAGAGAGTGACTCCGGGAGTGACGGGCAAAGGGAAGAAGCCCCCTCTGTCACATGCCGTGGCTGTGGGAGCGACACGCCAGGCACGGTTGGACGTGCGAAGAGCGTGGCCCCGTGTCAGGGCTGCTGGAGAGGGGCAGGGACGTCTCTGCTGGCTGCCTGGGTTGGGGCTTGAAGGTTCATCAAAGTTCGTCACCCTCGGCCAGAGCAACTGGTCCAGCCTGCTCTTGTCCCAGGCTGGTCCTGGTCTTGTGCCTCTCACTTTCCTTCCTAGCACGGCAACGTGGGGAACTGCTCTGGGGCTTCCCCTCCCAGCTCCTCCTTTCAAAGGAGAGGGGGACCTGGTGGAGACGTCAGATGGAGCACCACCACTCCCCGCCAGCGGGATGCGCTGGCCGAAATCCACGCTCGCCCCTGTCCCGGACCTCACTTTTAATCATGTGACATCGTTGGCGCCATCCCCAATGGCCAGCGTGACGGCCGCCTTGTGCTTCTTCACCAGCTGCACGACGAGGGCTTTCTGCTTGGGGGTCACCCTGCAGCAGATCACTGCCTGGCAGCTGGTGGCCAAGTCCATGAAGGCCAAGTGTACGAAGTCCTTCTCTAGTGTGCCCTGCTCCTTCCTCTCCCCTCACCCACTACACCTGCCCCCTCTGAGGAGCAGTGCTGTGAGTTTGTTCTAGAATGGCATCTCAGAAGACCACATGATGTTGCCCAGAGAAGTTGTGGATGCCCTCTCCCTGGAACTGTTCGAAGCCAGACTGAATGGTGCTTGGAGTAACCTGGTCTAGTGTCCCTGGTGTCCGTGCCCATGGCAGGGTAGGTTGGAACTAGATGATTCTGAAGGTCTCTTCGAACCCAAGCCATTCTATGATTCAATGACTTCTTGATAGTTGGAAAATCAGGGTGATATTTGGGATTCCAGGCTGGGAATTGGTCTCAGGATAATATCGTGTTAGGGGACAATCTGCTCTCCACGTACTAGTGCCCGTCATGGCCTCTCCCACATCCCAATTCCCAGTAGGCAGAAAGGAGACATAGGGACTCTATAGTGTGATTTTTTTTTTTATCAGATCAAGAGCTCCACTTAGTGGAGTAACAAAAAAGTTTCAGTCCTCGCTTAGCAAACAGTGGGTCTCAATGCCTGGAACGGCAACTCGACCTCTTCGCTGTCAAGAGTAGGTCTCACCCCTCCACTGCAGCGTGTCGCTGAAGCTGCGCACGCGGCTCTCAGGTTCCTTGCAGGTCACTCTCTCTTGAGCAGAGGCCATGATTTAGTCGATGGCTTTGGGGGAAAGGAGAAGACCTTTCCCTTCCCTCACCCGCTACGCCTGTCCCTCCAGAGAGGGGTGCTGGAGGCTTCTCAGTGAGAATCAGGTTTTTCTTCATGTCTGAAAGATAAAAAAATTCATAAAAGCAGAAGAAAGAAAAGGGGAGACTCAGGACACTACTTCTTTTAGAGGTGGTCTCTGGGTGCAGGAGATCTAGGGTGGATAGGGTGGGAGGCCCTGGCGCACAGGCTGTCCTCGTGGGTGATGAGGGAGACCAGCACAGCCCTCCTGGTGGAGAAGGCGTAGCTGGAGCGCTGCCGTGCAGATACTTTTAATCATGCTGAGATTGTTGGCCCCATCCCCAGTGGCCAGCGTGATCTCTTTCTTGTACTTCTTCACCAGCTGCACGGTGAGGGCTTTCTGCTTGGGGGGTCACCCTGCAGCAGATCATTGCTGGTGGCCAAGTCCAGACCGTTCTGCTCCTGCAGGCCTGCAGCCCTGCAGCAAGGCAGCCATTGCCACAGCCACCCCTTCTCCTGCAGCATCTCTCCTGTGCAAAAATGACATAGATACTCTGAAAGCACTCCTAGAGCCAGAATCACAAGCATTAAACAGAGGCCAACAATCAAGACGTGCTCCTAGGAAGCAGGCAGGTGGAGGTGGGTTCTCTTCCTCCTCCCCCTGCAAGCAAAGAAAGAGGAAAAACTCGGCCTTTTTTTGCACCGGTTTTGAAAAGAAGGTATAAACCACCTACCAGTGATTTCATGCTCCCCGCCATAGGTGTCCGTGGCCACCCAGGCAAACTTATTCTCAGGTATTTTTATCTGTTCAAGGGCAGTCAAAATATCTGGGGGGAATATGTCTTGTTTCACCTTTCCACCAACTGCCAGGAATTTAGCCTCTGTAGAAGGGAGTTGCACCTTTTCTGCTGGAATTTGGAGTCCGAGTTGTNGCCAGCGGGATGCGCTGGCCGAAATCCACGCTCGCCCCTGTCCCGGACCTCACTTTTAATCATGTGACATCGTTGGCGCCATCCCCAATGGCCAGCGTGACGGCCGCCTTGTGCTTCTTCACCAGCTGCACGACGAGGGCTTTCTGCTTGGGGGTCACCCTGCAGCAGATCACTGCCTGGCAGCTGGTGGCCAAGTCCATGAAGGCCAAGTGTACGAAGTCCTTCTCTAGTGTGCCCTGCTCCTTCCTCTCCCCTCACCCACTACACCTGCCCCCTCTGAGGAGCAGTGCTGTGAGTTTGTTCTAGAATGGCATCTCAGAAGACCACATGATGTTGCCCAGAGAAGTTGTGGATGCCCTCTCCCTGGAACTGTTCGAAGCCAGACTGAATGGTGCTTGGAGTAACCTGGTCTAGTGTCCCTGGTGTCCGTGCCCATGGCAGGGTAGGTTGGAACTAGATGATTCTGAAGGTCTCTTCGAACCCAAGCCATTCTATGATTCAATGACTTCTTGATAGTTGGAAAATCAGGGTGATATTTGGGATTCCAGGCTGGGAATTGGTCTCAGGATAATATCGTGTTAGGGGACAATCTGCTCTCCACGTACTAGTGCCCGTCATGGCCTCTCCCACATCCCAATTCCCAGTAGGCAGAAAGGAGACATAGGGACTCTATAGTGTGATTTTTTTTTTTATCAGATCAAGAGCTCCACTTAGTGGAGTAACAAAAAAGTTTCAGTCCTCGCTTAGCAAACAGTGGGTCTCAATGCCTGGAACGGCAACTCGACCTCTTCGCTGTCAAGAGTAGGTCTCACCCCTCCACTGCAGCGTGTCGCTGAAGCTGCGCACGCGGCTCTCAGGTTCCTTGCAGGTCACTCTCTCTTGAGCAGAGGCCATGATTTAGTCGATGGCTTTGGGGGAAAGGAGAAGACCTTTCCCTTCCCTCACCCGCTACGCCTGTCCCTCCAGAGAGGGGTGCTGGAGGCTTCTCAGTGAGAATCAGGTTTTTCTTCATGTCTGAAAGATAAAAAAATTCATAAAAGCAGAAGAAAGAAAAGGGGAGACTCAGGACACTACTTCTTTTAGAGGTGGTCTCTGGGTGCAGGAGATCTAGGGTGGATAGGGTGGGAGGCCCTGGCGCACAGGCTGTCCTCGTGGGTGATGAGGGAGACCAGCACAGCCCTCCTGGTGGAGAAGGCGTAGCTGGAGCGCTGCCGTGCAGATACTTTTAATCATGCTGAGATTGTTGGCCCCATCCCCAGTGGCCAGCGTGATCTCTTTCTTGTACTTCTTCACCAGCTGCACGGTGAGGGCTTTCTGCTTGGGGGGTCACCCTGCAGCAGATCATTGCTGGTGGCCAAGTCCAGACCGTTCTGCTCCTGCAGGCCTGCAGCCCTGCAGCAAGGCAGCCATTGCCACAGCCACCCCTTCTCCTGCAGCATCTCTCCTGTGCAAAAATGACATAGATACTCTGAAAGCACTCCTAGAGCCAGAATCACAAGCATTAAACAGAGGCCAACAATCAAGACGTGCTCCTAGGAAGCAGGCAGGTGGAGGTGGGTTCTCTTCCTCCTCCCCCTGCAAGCAAAGAAAGAGGAAAAACTCGGCCTTTTTTTGCACCGGTTTTGAAAAGAAGGTATAAACCACCTACCAGTGATTTCATGCTCCCCGCCATAGGTGTCCGTGGCCACCCAGGCAAACTTATTCTCAGGTATTTTTATCTGTTCAAGGGCAGTCAAAATATCTGGGGGGAATATGTCTTGTTTCACCTTTCCACCAACTGCCAGGAATTTAGCCTCTGTAGAAGGGAGTTGCACCTTTTCTGCTGGAATTTGGAGTCCGAGTTGTCCGAGTAATTCTGTCCGGCTCTGACCCACAGAGACACCGTCAGGAGCACCAAGGAACCGAGCACCATCGAGCTACGGCTGGGCCCTCCCTTCTCCCGAGGGCAATTCCACCGGGCTCCGGCGCTCATGCCCGATGGGCAATGGCTGCCGAAGGCCGATCCTCGGGAGGCAGGCGGTGAAAGGGCCCTGCCCGCCCTGCCCTGGGAAAGCCGACCCGTCCTTATCCGCCCTCAGGAGAGCCCCGGGACATCGAGAGGTGCTAACTAGTGCTGAATGGCGGCCATCAGCCGGGCTGCGCCAGGCACCGCAGCTCTTAACGGGCCTCTATTCGCATTTAGATTTCGGGCATCGATGGCGAGGCTCCGATGGCCGCTCGGTTTCCGAACCGGCCGCGCAGGAGCACTCCATGGCGAGTAGGGGGGAATCACAACGCCCGCTCCTCCGAGCTCGGCCACCGCTGCTGGAACACCTTCCTGAGCCCCGGCGCCGAAGGACAGTTTGGCCTTTACGCTTCGGCAGGCGGCCGATATCGCCGCCCGCTGGAGTAGCCGCAGGGCCACCGGCAGCGCCGCNGCCTCCCTGCTGAGGTCCCTTCGCTCTCAGGCTCTTGCTGCCGCAGCTCGGGAACAGAACAGAAATTTCTCAGAAATTAAGTCAGTTCACCTCCTTGGTAATTCAGTTCTGCCTCCCAACTGAACAGCGGTCTGGGTTTATTTGCAGAAAACGCCCCCTTTAGAGAGTCTGACGTGCAGCTGAACTGATCTGACTGAGGAATGAAGAAGGCAGGAGTCCATTGAACGTTTGATTTTTCCCTGTACAACGTGGCCTGGTTTGGAGTTTGGTCCACCGAGGACAGCAAGTTAGCCGTAGAAGTCATCATCGTTGTCTTCTCTGTACACATTGTCCCCGCTGCCACTGCTGTCCTCCCCGCTGTCCTCGCTCCGGAACGAAAGCGCCACGCACCCGGCTCTGTGGGTCACCTGCTGTTCTCTCCGCTCGCAGCCGCTTTTCCCGCTCAGTCCCCAGCTCGGCTTTGACTGCAGCCGCTTTCTGCGCTGCCCCCAAACCTCCACATTCTACCGCCTTCCCCTTCCCAGGGCTCAGCCGCTTGTCCTTCGCCAGGTGTTTTCTTTGTCCCACAATGGCTGTAGGAGACACCGCTTTTCCTCAGCCCAGCGCTGCCCCTTTGGAGCCGGGCCCGCTGCCCAGCTGTCCAGGAACTCTAACAGAGGGAGCGCCCCTGGGACAGAGACAGCCGCTAATTCTCGGGTGATGCCGTGAGACCGGGACCTGTCGTGCCAGGCGCTGAGCGCTCGGGCAGGAGAGAGACCCTGCCCTTAAATGATCCTGCAGCTGAGGCAGAAGGGCCGGGCAGTCGCTGTCGTGCGCGGGAATGAGATCTGGGAGGAGATGCCCAAGCCCATAAGCTGCTCTGTGGAAGCCTCAGAAGTGCTCTTGGACACTCATTTTCAAAATTTGGGGCTCAAATCCCATCTCTGGGGTGTCTGTGGATTTAGCTTTCAGAGAATCCCCCACCTGTCGTGGTTTCCGGTGGGAGGGGAGAGCAGTGGGCAAGTGGCAGCCTGGTGATCCCCGGAGATCGGTACTGGGCCCAGTCCTATTCAGCATCTTTACTGACAACCTGGATGAGGGGATCGAGTCTACTGTTAGTAAATTCGTAGATGACACCAAGTGGGGGGGGGTGTTGATCTGCTGGAGGGTAGGAAGACACTGCAGAGGGACCTGGGCAGGCTAGGTCGATGGGCCGAAGCCAACGGTAGGAGGTTTAACAAAGCCAAGTGCAGGGTCCTACACTTTGGCCACAATAACCCCAGGCAGCGCTACCAACTGGGGGAGGATTGGCTGGAGAGTGGCCCTACGGAGAGTGACCTGGGAGTGCTGGTTGACAACCAGCTGAACATGAGCCAGCAGTGTGCCTAGGAAGCACAGAAGGCCAATGGCATCCTGGCCTGTATCAGGAATAGTGTGGCCAGCAGGAGCAGGGATGGAATTCTCCCCCTGTACTCGGCATTGGTGAGGCCTCACCTCGAGTCTTGGGGGCAGTTCTGGGCCCCTCACTTCAAGAAAGATCTTGAGGTGCTGGAGCAGGTCCAGAGGAGAGCGATGAGGCCAGGGAAGGGGCTGGAGGGAAAGTCTTATGAGGAGAGGCTGAGGGAGCTGGGGTTGTTTAGCCTGGAGAAGGGGAGACTCAGGGGAGACCTCATCACTCTCTACAACTACCTGAAGGAGGGTTGTAGTCAGGTGGGGGTCAGACTCTTCTCCCAGGCGACTCGTGACAGGACAAGAGAGCTGGGCCTGAAGTTGCATCAGGGAAGGTTTAGGTTGGATATTAGGAAGCACTTCCTGACAGAAGGGGTGATTAAACACTGGACTGGACTGCCCAGGGAGGTCGTGGAGTCGCCATGCCTGGAGGTGTTTAAGGAAAGACTGGACGTGGCACTTGCTTAGTGCCATGATCTAGCTGATATGCTGGTGTTAGGTCATAGGCTGGCCTTGAGGATCTCAGAAGGCCAGACCAGCCTCAGTAATTCTGTGATTTTGTGGTTCTGTGTTTACTTTCTGGCAGAGGTTAAAGTACGCCAGAAGGGCAGAACTGTGTCCTGATCCATGCACTGGGAGCAAGAGACAAATGTATGTAGTCAGTGCAGGAGATGTTGTAGAATGCAAGGAACCAGACTCAGCAGTGCTTTGGAGGGACCCAGTGAGGACACCAGGGCACCAGGGGTGGGTCCAAGAAGTCAATGGGGTCCTCAGCAGCAGGGTGGAAACACCGGTGTGCAGACCTCCCTGGGATGGATGTGACCCCTACAAACGGCTGCGTCCCTCACCTGAGCTGTGGAGCCGCTGTGGAAAGCGAACCAGACCAGGGCCATGAGGCCAGCAAAGGTCTTGTAGAAGAAGTAGCGGAGGAACTTGCAGATGCGGAGATAAGCCCAGCGGCCATGGATGAGCAGGAGTCGCTGGAGGTAGTAGAACTGGGCCAGGGCGTAGTCGCTGCACTGCACGGCTTGCATGCCCTCCAGCCCACTGATGGCCACCCCGATGTCAGCAGCTGCAGGGGACAGGAGGGTGTGAAACACAGGCGGGGAGGTTTTGGGGCAGCCAGGGGCTGGGTTTCCCTGTAGATTGTCCCGAGGCTGATGGGCAGAGGGTGACTCCGGGAGTGACGGGCAAAGGGAAGAAGCCCCCTCTGTCACATGCCGTGGCTGTGGGAGCGACACGCCAGGCACGGTTGGACGTGCGAAGAGCGTGGCCCCGTGTCAGGGCTGCTGGAGAGGGGCAGGGACGTCTCTGCTGGCTGCCTGGGTTGGGGCTTGAAGGTTCATCAAAGTTCGTCACCCTCGGCCAGAGCAACTGGTCCAGCCTGCTCTTGTCCCAGGCTGGTCCTGGTCTTGTGCCTCTCACTTTCCTTCCTAGCACGGCAACGTGGGGAACTGCTCTGGGGCTTCCCCTCCCAGCTCCTCCTTTCAAAGGAGAGGGGGACCTGGTGGAGACGTCAGATGGAGCACCGCCACTCCCCGCCAGCGGGATGCGCTGGCCGAAATCCACGCTCGCCCCTGTCCCGGACCTCACTTTTAATCATGTGACATCGTTGGCGCCATCCCCAATGGCCAGCGTGACGGCCGCCTTGTGCTTCTTCACCAGCTGCACGACGAGGGCTTTCTGCTTGGGGGTCACCCTGCAGCAGATCACTGCCTGGCAGCTGGTGGCCAAGTCCATGAAGGCCAAGTGTACGAAGTCCTTCTCTAGTGTGCCCTGCTCCTTCCTCTCCCCTCACCCACTACACCTGCCCCCTCTGAGGAGCCGTGCTGTGAGCTTGTTCTAGAATGGCATAGGCTGGAAGGGACTTTAGAGGTCATCAAATCCAACCTAAAAATTGACTGCTCCGCTGACAATTTATTTTAAGTGTATCCATAGTTTTTCTTACGCATTTGGAAATGACATTTCTCAAGCATTAATGTAAAAAATAGTCTCAGTTTTCAAACTCTATACTCACACTCCAAAACATCTGAAACTTGAACATGGAAAAAGGTACATATAGAATTCCGCATCACAATTGGCCCCAATAAGAAACAAACACACAAGTGCATAAACTTCAGCTTGTTCCTTTCAGTCCAGTTCTGCAAGATGCATTTTGTTTTTCACGAATCTTGATCTTTTTGGTGTTTTTACGGAATGTTAGGGGCTGGAACGGACCTCGGAAGATCATCAAGTCCAACCCCCCTGCCAGAGCAGGATCACCTAGAGCAGGTCACACAGGAGCAGATCCAGGGGGATCTGGAATGTCTCCAGAGAAGGAGACTCCACCTGCCTCCCTGGGCAGCCTGTTCCAGGCTCTGTCACCCTCACTGTGAAAAAGTGTTTCCTTGTGTTTACACGGAACCTCCTCTGCTCCAGTTTGTATCCATTGCCCCTTGTCCTGTCATTGGACATCACCAAGAAGAGCCTGGCTCCGTCCTCCTGACACTGCCTTTTCCATATTTATAANGACCCCGTACCGACCCCTGGGGGACACCACCAGTCACAGGCCTCCAGCTGGAGTCTGCTCCACTGACCACAACTCTCCGGGCTCTGTCCTTCAGCCAGTTCCAAATCCATCTCACCGCACAACCATCCAATCCGCACTTCTTAAGTTTGTCTGCGAGGATGTCATGGGAGACAGTATTGAAAGCCTTGCTGAAGTCGAGAGCAACTGTTGGAGCAGTTGTAGCCATACCGGCCGATCACCATCAGCTGACTTGCAAGGAGTGATGCGGTTTTGACCTCAGCTATTGGGAAGGCCAGTGAGGTTTCAAGGTTGTTGTTTCCCTATTCCATAAAAAAACCCAAACAACAAACTAACAAAAAACCCAAACCAAACCAAACCAAACCAATGTTGCACCCAATACTTTCTGAAAGCTCCTCTGCATCTCAAAGAATCAGATCTGCTCCAGTATGAAACACAGCACTGCTGGAGCGTTCTGTGTTATCTGCATATGCAAATTAACGTGCTTAGCACCTTAGTGTTAACGACTTGGCCACTGATAGTACATGCTGGATAACAATTTCTGAGGGAAAAGTTGCCTATCCTGGAAGACCACTGAGTGAGTTTTTATGGCTGTTTTCCATTACTGCCCCTTTGTGAACCAGAGGACGTTTTTTCCTTAATTGTGTTTATCGGTTCTGAGAGAAGATGGATGAATCTAAGCACGTCAGAGATTTTCTGTGACTTCATAGTCCAGCACGGAGATCTATGCGACAGCGGCTATCAGGCGTCTATAATCACTTTATATCCCATGTAGTTTGGGAGTTCAAGCAACACCCCTGCTCTGCCTGCTTTCTGTTAGGCCTGTGGGCATCCCAAGGTGACTGAGCAGTAAATTGTAACTTCCACACGAATTGGACTTAATTTTAAGCTGGGGGATGTCTTCTCCTACAACACATCCTGATTCCAATTTAGAGCCCATTATCCCAAGGGGTTACCTGAACTCGAGCACAGGAGCCCTTTCTGCAAACACCTAGCCCAGCATCACTGACCTTAGTGGGTCTCATAGCAACTGACTACACAAGGAAACGGCCTCGGCTCTTTGGTTGCCACCACGTATCAAGGGGCACAATTCAAGGACTGAGCAGAAGCAAAAAGCTTTCTTCTGGTCCTGTGGAAATGACTGGTGGCTTTACAACTCTTTCCTCCAGGGCAAGGTAGTGTGACTATTGGAGTTGCTTTACCTTTCACTTGTTTGTTTCTCAAGGTGAAACTCCAAAACAAAAGCCTTGCCTTCTCCTTCTTTGTACCTGTGAACGCACTTGCTTTCGACGTCTGCCTATGGCAGCTACACTGCCTGCTTTTCGTGCATTTCTGCCTCAGCAGCAGCCAAGCTTCATGGTAAACTGCATTTTTGGAAAAGCTGCTGCTGTTGTCCTAAGAGCCCGCGTCACATGAGGGGATGTTACTGAAAAGCCAACTCCCAGTCAAGACTTCAGTGTTTCCTGGTCACTGTTACTTTTGAGAGAAAGAAAAACAAACAGCATTCGCTTCGTAGCTGACTGGCAGAACGAACTGCTGGGTTTTTATTTAGTGGAGGGCTTCCCGATCTCTCTTGCCTGGCCAGCACTTCATATTTAGTGAAGACCAGCACAAATTCCATAAGGACATAACTAGTCATTACTCAGAAGTGAAGAACATTAAAAAAAACAAACAAGAAAAACTAAGGAAGGTTGTCTACCACCACACATAAAGAGAAAGTTGCTTCTGATCTGGTCACGTTCTCATGGTTTCTTCTATGAACAAATAAACAAAGCTCGTCATTCCAGTGGAAAAAAATGGATTATTCATTCCACAAATGTTGAACAATAGA
Organism: Baryphthengus martii; assembly: GCA_013396935.1. Lineage (NCBI taxonomy): Eukaryota > Metazoa > Chordata > Aves > Coraciiformes > Momotidae > Baryphthengus > Baryphthengus martii. The sequence continues at coordinate 98,957 of VWZK01020459.1, read as the reverse complement.
ATTAAGAAAAAAAAATAGGAAGAAGGAATAGGAGTAATTGCTGCAGATAAAGCTGCTGCTCAGATCCTCAGAGGTGAGCATGGATGCTGCTTTGGGCACTGCCACAGGTCAGTTGGAAGCTGACGAAATACTTTCTCTCCAGTCTCTGGTGGCCAAACACAGACCTTACTCCACACAAGATGTCCCAGGGCTCAGTGTCTGGAGAAGCAACCACCCAGACTGGGCCAGCCCCTCTGCAGCCATGGAGACTGCCCGTGCTTCAAACTCATCAAAATAAAATTTAAAAATGCCCCTAAAAGGAAAGAGCAGGCCAGATCTGTGCCTCAATGGCACCTCCCCTGTCCCAGTATGATGGGAGGTCAATCCTCACCCCAGGGCAGTTCTATCGAGGGTCTGGGGAGGGAGGGCACAGACAGAGTGGTCTCTGGGTGCAGGAGGCCAGGGGCAGTGGGGCATCTGGCCCTGGTGCGCAGGCTGTCCCCACGGGTGATGAGGCCGGCGTAGCCCTCCTGGTGGGAGAAGGCATAGCTGGAGCGGTGGTGGAAGGAGCTGTGAGGGATATGGGAACGCAGCTCCACTGAGGGCTTCGGCTCTTGCTTGGCCTTCAAGTGCATCTTCTGCAAAGAGGTGTAGAGATCAGGGCTGTGGTCACCTCCCAGGCAAGCCCTCACCACAAGGGGTATGTGCGAAGAGCACAGGGACCCCCTCCACCGAGACATGGTTTGGCTCTCGCCTCCACCATGACGTGAGTTCCCATGATGGAATGTGTAATGTGGGGACCCTCCTGGGGGTCTTCAAAGCTCCCAGGGCTCTGGAGCACTATCTTAACCCCTGCTGTCATCTGAGAGCTCTTTGTATCCCCAGGAAGGTATAACCCACAACTCAGATGAGGATGAGCTCTGCCAAGGCTGGGGGTAGTACCAAGACCTGCACCAGACCCCAGTGTCTCCTAAGAGGCAGATCCAGGGAGTCCTGGAGGCCAGTTCCTTACTGCAGTGAGAAGTAGATCCTCTCCAAGAGCTGGAGCAGGTCTCTCGCCTCAGGATCTCCTCTCAGGCCACAAGCCTGTTTGAGGAGAGCCTCAAAGCCAGATTTGGGCCTCAGTGACATGAAAGACCACCACTAATTGAGTGATGTCACAAGGAGAGGTGACATGTCCCATCACTGCAGTTCAGGCAGTGGCTCCCCTGGGGAAACTCACCCTTCCCGTCACCAGCAGCGCTCTGGCCAGACCCAGACACTGACATTGGCAGGAGGCAGCCCCCTCCTCACACCAGCACCTGCACAGCCCTCACCTGCTGGATGGTGCTTTTGCCAGTGATGGTGCGGTACAAGCGGATGGTGAGTGAGGGAATGGTGTTCACCACCAGGGTCAGCAGGACCACGAGCAGGACACAAGGGTCAGTCAGGGCATTCCGGCTGGCATCTGTCAGCACAAGAAGTAAGTCTGTGATCTTTAAGTAGGGAAGGTGGAGAGAGCAGAGGGAACAACTGTTGAGGGACGGCCCTGCACCCATGATGATGTTGAGAAATCTAAACAGGAAATGACACCTAAATTGGAGTAAAAAAAGCAAGAGAGCAAGATTGAGAATCATAGAATCATAGACTCACTATGGTTGGAAAGGACCTCCAGGATCATCTAGTCCAACCTTCATCCCAGCATCCCTAACCACTAGACCAGAGCCTCAAGTGCCACATCTACTCGTCTCTTAAACACCTCCAGGGATGGTGACTTCACCACCTCCCTGGGCAGCCTGTTCCAGTGCCTAACCACTCTCTTGGTAAAGAATTTCTTCCTAATATCCAATTTAAAAGAAGCGGTGATGAAGAGATGATCTACAAGGTGGGAAACAGCTCATAGCACCAAGCCCACGTTGGGCTTCCCTGGCTAGGGAAGGGAAGGACCATGGGGATCCCTGGGCCATCCCACCTGGGAAAGAGAAGATGGCAGGGGCTATCCTGAAGGCATCAATGCTTTGGGTGAGGAAGGAGAAGAGGCAGAAAAACAGTAGACTGGCTGTGATTGTCAGGAAGGACAACACTGTCCAGAACTTGGTGTCCAGGATGATCTGCAGAGACAGCGACAGAATGCACAGCGGTTCATGGATGTTCTGGGGACCTTCTTCCATTTGTCCACTTGTCCCAGATTCCTTCTCTGCCTCAAGGGAGATCTTCCCCAGCCACGAAGCTGCAGGGAACTGGGTCAGAGAGCCCACGGCTGCAGTCCCTAAACATGCACTGCAGGGCCAGGATGGGGAAGGGCAGATTGGTGCTCACCTCCATGAAGACTGACAGCAACGCTGAAGTGGCCACTGTGACAGCAAAGGACTCATAGTCGCCAACAGCCTTGTTGCCGACACGGTCCTCAAAGGCCCAGAGCGCGATATAGAAGCTGACAAGAGAGGTGCTGACCCCGTGCAAGAAGGTGATGCCAAAAATGTGGTAGTTGAAGAGTTTGTCTCGCTGCCCAATCACGTAGAGCTCGGGTAACTCCAAGCTCTTCTTGGCAGTCACATCCTGACGGGAGAGCACCGAGCATCACCCTCCCCACCCACACTGGGGAGCGGGATGGGGCCACCCCACCCTTCAGAAGAACTGCAGTGAGGCCTTCCACCTTCTTGCTTTGGGGTGGTGAGGAACAGAGGCACCCCAGGACTGGTGGTGAGCTCCAAGTGCCCATCGAGCTGCTTGGTACCACGTCCCAGCAGAAAGAGCCATGCGGATGGGGTGCATCCATTGCCGCGCCAGTTCCCACCTGCTGGGGATGCAGCCTCCAAGCACAGGGGCAGGATGCAGCCTGGTGAGCCCATACCTGCTCCAGAAGGCCCATGGACAGCGCGGGGTAGGCGGTGTAGAAAATGTTGTAGAATGCAAGGAACCAGCCCTCATACAGAGGCTAGAAGGGAGGAGAAAGCAGCTGTGACCTCAGCAGTGCTTTGGAGGGACCCAGTGAGGGCACCAGGGGTGAGGCCAAGAAGCTAACATCCAAATGCTGGGGAAATCCCCATGGACTTGGCCCAGGATCTGCATCAGCCGCTCAAAGTCTCCAGACATTGGTGGGCAGTGGGGCTGTGCTGCAGATGGAGATGGGGGGCTGGCGCCACACTGTGATGGTCAAGTCATCACCATGGTGGCCCTTGAGATAAAAGCTCTGATTTTGAAGGAGACCAGCTGACTGCACGTGGGATCTTTCCCTGCATCTGTCAGTCCAAGACTGAGCTATAGCTCAGTAGGACATCCCAAGTCTCCCCCAGGTGCTTTTCCTAGTCCAGATGGGTAAAAAGCAGAGAGTTGGTTTCATCTGGCAGCTCCCAAAAATGGGACAGCCCAATAGCAGGTCAAGGGAGACAGGAGAGCAGAGCAGTGATGTGGACACGTGCCTGTCAGGCAGTACTAGGCATGAGATCTGAATGGGGCCCTCAGCAGCAGGGTGGAAACACCGGTGTGCAGACCTCCCTGGGATGGATGTGACCCCTACAAACGGCTGCGTCCCTCACCTGAGCTGTGAAGCCGCTGTGGAAAGCGAACCAGACCTGGGCCATGAGGCCAGCAAAGGTCTTGTAGAAGAAGTAGCGGAGGAACTTGCAGATGCGGAGATAAGCCCAGCGGCCATGGATGAGCAGGAGTCGCTGGAGGTAGTAGAACTGGGCCAGGGCGTAGTCGCTGCACTGCACGGCTTGCATGCCCTCCAGCCCACTGATGGCCACCCCGATGTCAGCAGCTGCAGGGGACAGGAGGGTGTGAAACACAGGCGGGGAGGTTTTGGGGCAGCCAGGGGCTGGGTTTCCCTGTAGATTGTCCCGAGGCTGATGGGCAGAGAGTGACTCCGGGAGTGACGGGCAAAGGGAAGAAGCCCCCTCTGTCACATGCCGTGGCTGTGGGAGCGACACGCCAGGCACGGTTGGACGTGCGAAGAGCGTGGCCCCGTGTCAGGGCTGCTGGAGAGGGGCAGGGACGTCTCTGCTGGCTGCCTGGGTTGGGGCTTGAAGGTTCATCAAAGTTCGTCACCCTCGGCCAGAGCAAATGGTCCAGCCTGCTCTTGTCCCAGGCTGGTCCTGGTCTTGTGCCTCTCACTTTCCTTCCTAGCACGGCAACGTGGGGAACTGCTCTGGGGCTTCCCCTCCCAGCTCCTCCTTTCAAAGGAGAGGGGGACGTGGTCGAGACATCGGATGGGGCACCGCCACACCCCACCAGCAGGACACGCTGGCCAAAACCCACGCTCGCCCCTGTCCCGAACCTCACTTTTAATCATGTTGACATCGTTGGCGCCATCCCCAATGGCCAGCGTGACGGCCGCCTTGTGCTTCTTCACCAGCTGCACGACGAGGGCTTTCTGCTTGGGGGTCACCCTGCAGCAGATCACTGCCTGGCAGCTGGTGGCCAAGTCCACAAAGGCCTTCTCCAGACTCTCCTGCTCCTGCTGTCCCACAGCCCTGCAGCAAGGCAGCCACTGCCACAGCTCTCCCTTCTCCTGCAGCACCTCTCCCGTATGGAGGATTTTGTCCTTAGAGGAGAGCACACACAGTTGGGACCTCACTCATCGCCTTCAGCGCATGAGGGGTCCCAGCTCCTCACCGATGCTCTTAAATCTTGTAGGTGATAGAAAAAAGTGACCCCACTTTTCACCAAGTTTATCATGCAGCGGTGTGGCACTCTGACCAGTTTGTCCCACTATGATCAGAAAAGCGTGTGATTACCCGCCAGTCTGTGTCATTCCGGAAGACCAGTCTGGCACATGTGTTTGAAGCTCCCCAACCCTAAACGATCGATGCAAGGCTGTCACCCTCCTCGCTCTTCATTTCCAAGCCCAAAATGGGCTCTTCCCACCCCTTGGGGTGGAGGGGTATCACCACCCCCACGTGCTGGTGCCACCCAGGACTGTGGTAGCACCAGGGCAGAAACAGCAATCTGTCAGTGCAGGCAGGCAGCAGAGAAGAGCATTCCTGTCACCTTACCAGGAGGTCCCCACTGATGATGAGAGCTCTCTTGTAGTGTGAAGGCTCCAGGCACTGCTGGGAGAGGTGACCACTGCACAGGGCTTCCCCGCTGCCACTGAGGTTGTTGTTGCTCTTGTAAGCCTTGAGGATCTTGCTGTGTGAGGAAGGGTGGTTGGAGTTGAGCTGGGGACCCTGGGTGCACTGCATGGCTTTGACCGAGACCTACAGTTGGCCTTTGCCATCTCAAAGCCATCTCCAGGGAGATGGGGCTGGTAGCCAGTGGTAGGAACAGTGAGGACAGAGAGGGGTCCCATAGGTCTCACTGAAATCAGCAGAAATCAGCCTCTGTGCCTGTGGTTCAGAGGCTGGAGAGACAGCCTAAGCACCTTCTGGTCACAGACTGCCAAGGAAGAGAATGTCAGAGGGGCAGAAACAGATGGGGAGGCCTGGTGCAGCATCAGCAGATGAGGGCCATGGACATCCAGGCTGGGACAGGGGAAAAGAAACATCTCTGGCAGAGTCAAACTCTGCCCATCTTGCAAAGGTTCTTTATGGCCTCAGGTGTCTTCAGTGGGGACAACAATGTCCCCAACTACGAGGTCACAGTTCCTCACCTGATCTCCTTCTCCTCCAGGATTTCCATGTCGTCCGTGAGCAGCTTACAGGCGTAGCCGATGTTCCTTGCAGTCTCTGCAACACAGAGGCGTCAACAGCCGATGGCCACGTGGTGCTGTGCTCCCCATCCCGGGGCAGCCCCCAGCCCTCAGGGCCAACAGCCCTTGGTGGGCAGCAGCTGCCGGGAGCTGTGCTCCAGCTCTGTGCCATCGTGCAGATGGCTTCCCCCGCCTCCATCTCCCCTGGGTGACGCGATCTGTGAGATGTGCTGTTACTTAATGTTGAAGGGAACAGCAGAACCTGGTTGTCGCCCGCTCCCAACAGAGCTCCTGTCTCTTCTCTGATCCTGGTTAGGGGAGAAGCTGAAATGTGTTGGTGAGGTCGTTGCCTCCACTGACCTTGTTTGTCTCCCGTCAGCACCCACACTTTGATGTTGCCCAGTTTCAGCAGCTGGATGGTCTCAGGAACTCCATCTTGCAGCTTGTCCTCAATGGCCGTGGCCCCAAGCAGCTGGGAGACGATAGTGGGTGTTGTGACATGGGGTGGAGCAAGATGTGAAGGAGGGGATTGCCCCTGCATCCCACCAGAGCTGCTTGTCCATGGGTGGACATGACCTGACAGTTTTCTAACCCCGTGTCTACCAGCATGTGATAACGTCACCCCTGAGGGGGAGGTCCACCTGTCCTCCCACCCAGGGGATGGGTGTTGAATTGGACACTTCACCTCCTCATCCAGGAGAGCCAAACCCCACACTGCTGCCCTCCATGTGACCAGTGCATCTGGTTCCTCCTAAACCTTGTCTTTGTCCCACCTGTAGGTCCTGCTCCATCTCCTCGTACAGCTTGTCCAGCTCCAGTGCACGGTCCTGCAGCAGGACACTGGCCTCGCGGTGCCTCCTACTCCACACGCTGTACTCAGCCTCGCTCACCTCCTTGCTGGCCAGGCATAAAGTCCTCAGTGTTTCCTCAGCAAAGTGCTGCAGAGATGAGATATCAGGTCTCCCTTCCCATGACTGGGATGACTCTCATGGTGGACCAGGGCATCAGGCCATCCATCCACAATGCTCCCATGGGTAGAGCCAGAGACCCTCCAGGATCTGAGGGTCTTCCTCTAGGCTCTGACTCCCTCCCCCATCCTGCAGCATCCCCATGAACATCCTTGCAATGCAACTGGTCCATGCAGAACACCAAAGATGGATTTGCCCTCTCAGCCCCTGTCCCATACGGAGGTGAGTTTCCTAGAGCAGAATAAAGAAAGAAGGACCAAAATCCTGGAGCCAGAGAGTGAAAGAGCAGCAGGGGACTCCAGGACGCCCAGCCCAAAGCCAGCAGCAGTGAGACCAGCCCTTTCCACCCCAGGCTGGCATGGGACTCACATCCAGCACCATCTCGGTGAAGGTCTCATTGGGTCCTCGCCTCTGCAGTCTCTCCAGGATGACCGTGTCAGCCCCCTTGGTGTAGAGACGGATTGTGCCCTGGGGGTCTCGCACTGGGAGGGAGGGGAAGGAAAGCCATGGAGATGTGGTGCTGAGGGACATGGTTTAGTGGTGGGCTTGGTAGCGTTAGGTTAATGGTTGGACTCTATAATCTGAAAGGCCTTTTCCAACCAAAACGATTCTGTGATATCTTAGATACCTGGAGAGAAGGCTCCTACTCATCACTCTCCCCATGCATTGGCCATGCTGCTGAAAATACTACAGGGGACACTGGTGCCTTTCTACTCATGGTTACAGGAAGCACGGGAATGTCCCCATATCTACACCACCATGAGGCAGGAGCAGGCCTCAAGGACTATCAGTTCCTCCTTTGAGGTCCTGATTTACTTGTTTTTTCTTGGCTACTGAAACCTTTCACCACAGTATCAGGGTGAACAAAACCACAGGGATGATCAGGAGAATCCTTAGGAGTCCTGGTGCAAGCTGTGGTCAGTTGCAGCCGTCCTGGTGCTATTGCTTGAAGGTCTGGAAGGGACTGTCCGTGTTCCAGGAGGGCCTGTCCTGGAGACACCCTGTCCCACTCACCCAGTACAGACATCCTCTTGCGATCGCTGTTGAAGTCCAACATGGCCAGCAGTTTGTACGTCCTCTTCACCCCTAGCTCACTAATGGTGATGGTATCTTGCGTTCGGGCTAGAAGGACGTACCCCAAGTTCTTGGCTGCCAACACCAGCGCTTCTTCATCTGGTGAAGCTGCCTGATAAACCAGCTGGGCTGCAGAAGAGGAGTAGGGGTTAGACAAGGAGACTCCCAGACAAGTAACTCTTGGACATCTGAAACACCCTGTTCTTGTGCAGCACCATTATTATGGAGATCCTAAAGTCCAAGCCACTCAGTCCTACTGTCCCACTGCTTCTGCTCATAGCCCCGGGCAGGGATGGATTATCCCCCATGTACTTCTGTTCTAATTTAGTAGCTTTAATCCAAACCCAAATGTATACGTTCTGATGTTAGAACAGCGGCCCAAAGCATCCCCAGCCTCTCATGCCACCTGCACCCCACAGCAGAGCTTTGCTTGACCGATGAAAGAGCCATTGTAGCCTCAATGCCTTGAATGGCAGCTCGACCCCGCTCTGAGCACATCAACCATCCTGGCCAACTCACCGCCCTTGTCCTCCACCATGACGGTGTGGCAGAGGGCCAGCAGCCTCAGGAACTCCCTCAGCATGGGGTCGTTGTCCTGCCAGGCAGCTTCCAGTAGTGTTGCACTGCAAAAGTCCAACTTCTTCCCATGGTGGCTCCAGGTCAATCCCGACTCCTGCAAGAGGCACAGGCAGGCTGCAGGCACCTGGGAGAGGGTCTGAGCAGGAGGTTCAGCACCAGGGCTGCCATACAGTGACCTGGTACTGGCACGATCCGACCCAGGTCGGAGTCTGTAAGCCGAGCTCTGCATTCCCTGCACCAAGGGGGTGAATATATAAAAGTTGGGATAAAAATAACAAATAATCAGAATTGTGTTATTTTATAAACCCAGTTCCCTTCTCCTTAACGGGGGTGGCTGAGACCTGGCAAACTTGCCAGGCTCTTTGTTACAGCATGAGACCCAGTGGCAAGGAAGCCACCCTCCAAACCAAAGGCTTGTCCTGCTGCCAGTGTAACCAACAACTATGGCTGGAGGAGCAGTGTCCGGCCCCACGCGACGCGGGAGTTACGGAGGAGTTACGCACCGATGGCTGCTGGTTCTCACAGCCTGTGTCAGTACCTGCCAAAAAAAAAAAATTCCATGAACAGAGAGCTGCCGGGGGACTGTGAGCAGTTTCTCTAGAAGGGATTGCTGCTTTTGTTGGCCAAAAGACTCAAAAAGGGACAAGTTTTCAGCATCTGCTTGTTGTCAGTCCTGAGCCCTGATATCCAGGGTTGACTTATTTGGCTCTGGGACTGTCCAGACTTTCTACACATTTGTAAAGTTGAAAATTCTGTTCTAGGCTTCCTCCACTTTTCCTGGGAGACTCTGCAGTTTGCCAGAGACTGATGGAATTGTGGTGACGCCGCTGTCATGCAGGCAAGACATGAGACAGCAGGCAGGGGAAAACTGAGGCTATTCCTGCTTAATAACTGAGCTAGATTTTTTTTTTCCCTTCCTCTTTGCTTCTATCATTGTCCACTTGTCTCAAGTACAAGGAAAAAGGAGTTCCACGCTAAAGCTCTGGCCCACCCCACTTGCTAAATTTCACTAATTATGCACCAAGACAGCTCCCAAAAGCCAGTCAAGAGCTGGAGTATAGCAATAAGAAGAGGAAGGACTTGGCACTTCATGGGTTTCTAATGGAAAGACCAAACAGAATCACATAAAATAATAAGTAAAGAGCCATTACATGTATTCGCTGTAAAGAAACAACGTAAGGGAAATGACAATTTTTGTGTCTCCTCCATAGCTCATCTAAAAGTCTCAAAGAGCCCAGATTTGGAAACCAGGCTGGGGATTCAACAGAAAATAATGCAAAGAAGAAAACCGAAGAAAAGCAAAACTTCCTTTTTCTCTCCCAGGTCTTCATAGAAATTAAAAGTCCATGGGCTTCACTGGCCCATCACCCTGTGGCTCCTCTGCCTGCAGTGTCCTGGACACCTGGGCCAGCATGAGCTGGTGGGATCCACCTGACTCATAGCTGTGCTGAGATCCTAACCCCAGGCTCCCTTTTGTATCAGGGAAGACCTGGCTGATCTCAGCTGAGTTTGGGGCACGATACATCTCCTGAAACATAGGCACTAGTTTTAGGAGATGTCCTGGGTTCAGTTTGGGTTAATTATGACACAGAGCTGCTGGCCCAAGCAGATGGGAGGGACCAGAGCTGGCATAAACCAGCCAATGGGATGTTCAATATCATACTGATGTCATGCCTGCTATCTAAGGGGAGGGCTGGCCTGGGATGGGGTGCCTGTTTTCAGCTTCTTCCAGTGTGCGGCTTCAGCACAGCCAGAGCAGGGAAAGTGGTAGAGCCTTGCGGCTTCTATTGCTTCATTAGTACTATCGTTATTGCTGTTGTTTTCCTCTCTCTTTGTGCTGTTTTATTAAACTCATTTATTAAACTTATTTATCTCAGCTCATGGGGTCTCACCTTATTCTTTCTCCTGATTCTCCTTCCCATCCCATGATGGGGGGGCGGTGTTGAGGGGGAGGAGAAGCGGTGGGCAAGCAGCTGCCTGGTGTTTAATTGCCAGAAGAGGTTAAACCATGACAGGAGGGTAGAACTGTGCCCTGACTCCCTGAATTAGGAGCCCAAGACAAATGTGACTGCAGGCCTGGTGGCCTCTGCAAAGCACCGATAACATGGGACATGAGAACAAGCTGAATTCCTACATGCTGAACCATCAAGGTCAATACACATGCTCCAAGCTTCCTAGCCATCCAGGAGGAGTGGAAAGAGCCAAAGTGGCCTAAATTCAAGGTCTACCTCACTCATGAGTCTCTGAAAACTTGCATCTGCCAAAATTTACCATAGATGGTCCCATTGATGCAGCATTTCTTGAAGCTCATAACATTTTGTGTCAAGGTGCCAGTCTTGTCTGAGAAGATGTATTCGATTTGGCCAAGCTGATCATTGAGGCTGGTGCTTCTGGCTTTTGCTGGAATGTCTTTCGCAGCGTAATACATTTCCAGATCCCAGTTGATGAAAAAGCTGTTCACCAGATAGATGAATTCAAGCCTAGGGTGTCAGACAAAAGAAAGCTTAAGCTGGGGAAGGAGATGGCACAACTCGCATCCCAGGGGCATGTGGGGATCTGGCACAGGAAGAAAGAGCAGAAGGGAACTCCCCATCTGGATCCTATTGCTCTGAGCTTAGGAGAAGCAAGCAGATTTTCATCGCTCTTGGCCAGTTTTTCAGAAGACTCATGACCCCAGACTGAGAGCCCACTGGGTCCCAGGCAACGGGGCTCCCCTGGAAATCTGTCCCTTGATGGCAAAATTCACAGATCTGGAGATTCAGTGAAGGGCCAAGAAGTTTGGAAACTGCTTCTTCTAGCAGAAATTGTGATTATTGCCTGCTCACAATGACTGTGCCCACCCTGCTGCTGCTCAGTGGGGAAACACCATCTTCAGCAGTCTCATCCTCAGCCTGCCCACAATTTCCAATGTCAGTACGTGTCCCTGCATCTCTTTTCTGGCTTTCCTCTAAGATCTGAAAGCACGTCATCACTGTTTGCAAAACACATACCCCATCCATCCTTACAGTCTTCAGCTAAGGGAACACAGGGCAATGACTTGTTCAGGGTCACAGCTGGATCTTTTGTGCAGCCCCATGTTGTGCCAGATGACAGCCAAGGACAGAGTGGGGAACTGATCTCTGATCACTTCCCAGCTCTGTTGTTCTTACATTATATACATGGACATGGGTATGATGATGCTCAGGAGGATCATGAAGCCCCAGAAGTTGAAGAAGGCCTGCTGGGCAGGAGTTGTATGCTTGTAGAGAGCAGAGAGGTAGCTGTGCTTTTCCTGGAACATCTTGGCCCAGAACCCTGAGGCAATGGCGAGACAAAGCGACGTGACCAACAGCAGCAGGAAGATCTAAGATGGGAAACCAGGATGAGAATGTCTCACTCCACAAAACCTACCAGACTCTTCTAGGACCAACCATTTCCCCTCTCTGACTGGTTGTCTCACTTAGCTGTAAACCTGTGGAAAAGTGTCTCTGTGCCCAACTCTGGTTCTCAGAGCTCATCCTGGGCCAAGGTGAAGGATAGCAGCACATATTTCAGCTTGACACATCCACAACACACACAGAGCAAACCCCAACTTTCCCACCCTTCTGATATCCTCAGACACCACCTCCCTGGACAAGGAGTGTCCTCCGGCTTTCTGCTGCTGTACTAGCAAACAGAGGAATGCCAGTGGTCAATCTGAGAAGCGATGACACTCAACTACCAGGAATGGGAGTAAGAGCCATCCAATTACTCATTATGACTACACTGCTTTGCTTCTCACAGCGGAAAGCCCCCTCCTTCCTCTGTCCTCCATGTGCTGCTGAGCACAGCCTGCAGGACCTTCAGTGCAAGCCACCTCCGTGGACCTGCACGGTTACGGATTAGTAAAGGAGGCTGGGAGGGGTTGGAGATCCCAAATGCTTCAGCTCCCTTGTCCAAGGGGCTGCCTTGCAGCTTAGGACTTGGATCTGCCAGGGTCCACGGTTTAAACAACACAACTACCAGACAGACTACTCCAGACCCAGTGACTGACATTCCCTGGGATATTCACTTGGTATTTGCCCACAACATGTTAAACCCAAGAAATCTTGAGCAAAATATTTCAAGCTTAAGAAAATCAGCATCGCCTAAACAAGCAGCCTCTCATGAGAAGACTTGTGAGCAACCCCAGGAGGTTGATGGATCAGGGCAGGAAGTGTTTGCACCATACTCACTATGATCACCAGTTGGTCCATCATGTGGTCCAGCTTGGTTTTCTTCCGCTTGATCTTTCCACAGTTCCTCATAATTTTGGAATCAAACCCTGGATGAGAAAAATTTTAGAAGTAAGACCACAGTTCCACAGCCCTAGAAGGTTGACTTGCAGCTAAGTGATGCTGATTTCATCCATATCAACATCTCACTTCTGAATACTTCAGAGGACTGTCGCCCGGGGAAGCTGTGGATGCCCCCTCCATGGAAGTATTCAAGGCCCAGCTGAATGGGGCTTGGAGCAACCTGGTCTAGTGGTTGGTGTCCTTGCCTGTGTCACGGGGGTTGGAACTAGGTGATTCTTAAGGTGTCTTCCAACCCAAACCATTCTATGATCCCTTGATCAGTGATTAATCAAGCCGTGGCAGCACACTTGGAGGAGTGCTGCTTGTACCAGATCTTACCTCTCCCCTCTACCTATGGCCCAGCTCTCAGCTGCAGTGAGCCACAAAGTGCAGAACACCAAAAAATGGAGTGAATCCAGGATGCGATGCAGGTGAAATATAACCTGGGACAAGTAGAGGTTTGGTACCACCACATCATCTCCTTGCAAGTGAGTCCAACACCAGCAAAGCTTAGGACAAACTTCTGGGGACTTGGTTACAGTGGCAGGTCCTCCCACTTTATATTAGCTGAGAATGGGACCTGCTGATGCCAGAAGCGCTTGAGCAGCTTCAAATCCCTGGGGACCTGAGTATTTTCTGCCCTTCCTGATCTGGGCCCAGGCGCTCACCCGCGTAGATGACCAAGCCGTAGCAAACATCAGTGTTGCGAAGCTTGCAGCCTCGGAGCAAGATCCTTTCGCTGTCAAGAGAGTAGGTCTCGCCCCGCCACTGCAGCGTGCCGCTGAAGCTGTGCATGCGGCTGTTGGGCTCCTCGCAGGTCACTCTCCCTTGAGCAGAGGGCATGATTCAGGTGGTGGCTTTGGGGGAAAGGAGAGGACCTTCTCTTCCCCTCCCCTGCTACACCTGCCCCTCCAGAGAAGGGTGCTGGGGGCTTCTCGGGGAGGTTCAGATTTCTTCAGGGCACCTCTAGACAGTTGGGATATGGATGGCTCAAGTTAAGGCTAAGCTGGAGGGCTGTCCTGCAGTGCTGGGCGGGTCCAGGAACAGTGCTGGGCTACAAAACTGGAGAAGGTAGAAACACAATCCCCATCATCCCCAGAGCCTTGGGGAGGAGAGTCTGCCTCCTATGGAGGACCAAAGGGGAAAAAGTCCAGGGTGAGAGCTTGGTTTGGGAGCCAAGCACTTGATTCTAGTGGGAAAAAACAAGCTCCAGGGCAGGGGGAAGGTGCACAACCTCCCGTTGGACTGATGGCCCTTGGTCCCTGAGGGGACAGAGACTTCCCAAGGCTGACCCCATCCCGATGGGATGACTGCATCCTTATCCATCTAGGAGACTCACCATCGAAGGCAGCCATGCTCTCCTCAGTCACCAGCTCCTGGTGAGTGATCGGAAGAGCTTGTCTGAACTTCAGGTTTGTTTCCCTGTGGACAGGAGCCAGAGAGGGAAAAATAAAACAACTCTGTGGGGCGTCAGAGCTGTGCATTCTGCTGTCGCACCCCTGGGACAGAGACAGCCGCTAATTCTCGGGTGATGCCGTGAGACCGGGACCTGTCGTGCCAGGCGCTGAGCGCTCGGGCAGGAGAGAGACCCTGCCCTTAAATGATCCTGCAGCTGCGGCGGGAGGGCCAGGCAGTCGCTGTCCTCCGTGGGAATGAGAGCTGGGCGGAGATGCCCAAGCCCATAAGCTGCAATGTGGAAGCCTCAGAAGTGCTCTTGGACACTCATTTTCAAAATTTGGGGCTCAAATCCCATCTCTGGGGTGTCTGTGGGTTTAACTTTCATAGATCCCCCACCAACCATGGTTTCTGCTGAACTTGCAGCCCTCCCAACCTTCCTGACCCCCCAATACTGGAAGGTCCCCAAGGCTGGAGGCTTCAGGCATCAGCTGGGATGTCTTCGCCCCTCTTCCCCTGTGATAACAGTGGTCATCTGCCCCTGTCCTCACCCATCGATGTCAGCGGTCTCCACGTAGCACAGGCTGCTGGGTTCTGAGCTGCACAGCAAGAGCATGTCGGCCTTGAAGAGAAAAACAGGAGAGAGCACCTGACTGAGCTACTCTAACAAAACTCCCCCCACTGCCCCTAGTAGCACCACTGACCGGGACAAAGCTCTCCTTGCGCAGACGGATGATGTCCCCAACACAAATGTCACACCATTTCTGCCAGACGAAGCTGCAGGAGAATTAGGAGGGAAATTTTTATCCTTGCAGAGCAGTGGGAACGGGGCCGTGGTCCTCTGGACCAGCCAGTAGTTGTCCTAGCTTCTTGAATTAATGGTCTCTCCAGACTGTTGGTTCCTCTGTCACTGTGGTGGCCTCCCATCCACATAACTGAGGGATGGCTGAGCACCAAGGACGGCACAGGACCCATTTGTCACACCCATATCCCCTGTACCTATGGGTGGCAGGGACTTTCAGCCCCCTGGCTACATGTGGGAAGTGTTGGTCTTTCCTCAGAGCAGTGTTTAGCAGTGCTATGACTCCATGGGTTAGATGTGAAGACCTAGTGGAACTTCTGAGGCCAAGGAAACCCATATCCCACCATATCCCGGCAAATCAGGGCTTTTTTAGACCTGTTGTCTGTGTCTGGAATACAGTCATCCCTACGGGGGAACATCTGGCCCTCCAGCAGATTTTGGGAGGTGACGGGAGCTTACAGAGTCAGAGACAGTCCCACCAAAACCCTTCTCAGCTGCTCTGCTCAAGGATGCTCAGCCCTTTAGACAATCCATTGCTCCACACAAGCATGGAAAACTTGGGTACAGCTTTCCAAAGCCCCTCACCTCTTTCCAGACAGGATTTCGCACGGCCTGCTGTTGATGTTTCTGTCGTTTTGGTGACGGCCCTGCAGTGAGGAGAGAAAAAAGAGGCCAAAAGAAAATGATGACCCACGCCATGAAAACAACCCTCTCAATGCTGGAATCTGCCTCCTTGGCGCCAGGGCAAGATCTGCTTTCTGAAGCAATCGGAAGATGTATTCTGATGACCAAAGAGGCTGAAATCCCCCAAGAGACCAACCTGGGAGTACAGCCATTGGTTAAGATATTAAAGATGACAGAGATGGGGGTCTAGACCCCAAGGAAAGCAACCAGCCAATCACATCCTTCCCAAGGGTAAAAACACAGCATTTTGGACATGGCAGAGTTGATGATATCTCAGGACCAACGAATGACAGCAACTCCCAAGTTTTTCAGTTCACCCCACAGCAAAGGGGCACTTTCTGCTGACTCTCCTCCCAGGACCTACACCCAACTGTCACAGCGTTTTGCTCCAACTCATACTCACGATGTCACTGATCAGGTCTCGTAGACCCCGGATGGTGAGAAGGCAGCTCAGAGGGAACAGCAGGGTGTACCAGGGCAGTGTGGCAATCCCAGGGAACGTCTAGAGAAGGAGAATTTTAAATCACTGACACAACTTTCATCCCACCTTGGGACACTTGAGATCACTGAGTAACTTCTCCCACTCCCAGCTTCCTTCCCCAGTCAGCACCTGAGGATGCAGGAACCCATCTAAGAATCAAACCAACATCTCTGTCAACAGAGAACTGTTTTGTTGAATTTTCACTTCTTTTTAAAGTGGATATGTGGGTCCCAGAATCCAGGGGGTAGGATTTCTGTTGAGGTGTGGTTGACACGAGGTTCGCCTACATCCAAATCCAATCAGTTTAAAGTACCCAGCTTTCATGTAGGTTAAACTCCTCAGAGTTCGTGAAAGAAATGAACACCGCTGACATGCAGCATCCCTGACACCATTTTAGACCAGAATCCCCTACTCTACACACCAGATAACCCTCCTTTGCTAGACAGTCTTGCGCACACTTGCTTTTACCTTGGTGTCCATCTCACCTGTAAGAGGATGACAAAGACAAAGTAGACGTTGGCCATTCGGTGGAATTGCTCATAGAGGTTCAAAGGCAGGAAGGTGAAGATGTTGTATTTCGCTGTCTTAATGGCATTGCCCTGCAGAAGAAAGGCAGGTCAAGCCACAGTAGGAGTTCAGCCACATGAAACCAAGGATGTAATTTAGAAATGTCAAAAACTCTTTGGTGTTTTTTGGACTTCTTGACTCAAACTGCCTTTAAATATTTACCAAAGCCATAAGGAAAAAGAGATTTATTACAGCAAAGGGCCATGTAAAATTGAAACAAAATAATTTGCTTCTGATCATCTAAAGCACACCCAACTGACCCCCAGTCAGATGGTCATTATTTAGATGGAAAAAAAAAAATCTGTTTTTGTTTTGTTCAATCAAAACTTTCTCAAAATTTGTTCTTTTGATTTGACCATTAGACTGAAAAGTGTCCTTTGTACAGTTCTGCTCCTTCTCTGACAACTTCAGAGGGCATCTGAGGCACCAGGCAGGGAGCAGCCCTGCCTCTTCATTGAGAATGATGTATGTGACGCTCCGTCCTACTGGAGATCACTCTGCATGATCTCTGTCATGTCACTGCCAACCACCGCCAGCTCAGGAATCAGGTAAAGAACTGGCCCAGGACTGGCCCAAGCTGACTCACCGCATACTTCTTCTTGGTCAGACAGAAGGCAAATTTCTTCTTGAACTGCATGTGGTAGTTTCGGTCGTTTGCCCTCACCTCCCAGGTGAAAGCTGGAAAAGTAAGTGAGTATCCACCAGCTCTCGCCAGAGCCAGGCCATCAGCTCTGGCCTCCAGTGATGGTGCCAGTGGTGACCCAATGCTGGTGAGGGGGGCTTTCCACAGTGCACCCACACCTTGAGAGCTGCTGGAGGTGCAATTGGTACACAGCTGGATCTTTGGGGTCAGCTGGGTTACAGACTGGACAGAGGGGACAGGAGGCCAGAAGCTTTCTGAAATGCAGGACTGCTGTGCACACTTGCCCTCTGAGCCTCAGGCAAATCCTCTGGGCTCAGGTTTTGGTTCAACGGTAAAATCAGGCCAGGTGAAAGATGATGCCTCCAGCACAGTCTTTGCTATGCTGGAGACTGATTGTTTCTCTCCTGATTTCATTTTTGCTGTCCCAGTGCAGATACTGACAAGCAAGGGACATCCCAGTCATGTTCCCCAACTCTTGCATCCCATCTGACAGTCCATCTTTCCAGGTGATTTAACCCCAAATCTGCTTCTTCTCCACCTCCCAACTCTGTCCCACATTCAACTTTCTCATAAACTGTCCAAAAAAAAAAAAAAAGAACCCCCCCTAAAACACACTCATTACACAATCACCTGTCAGTGGCTTCCTTCCACGTAGGCAGGCTGAGGTGGGGTCTTGTTCAGCCATGCTGGTGCTGCTGCCAGGATCTGGGAAAAAGGACAACCACAGATACTTGCACTGCTGAGGAATGACAGCGTGATCCCACTGGGATGTTCAAGCATCCCAAATTGGGCCCTCCGCCTCTCCAGGACAGGATATCATGCAGAAGGGACACTCTTCTGAGCACAGCTGGGGATGGACATCTTCCCTGGAGCTGGAAAGTAACTTAGACCTTTGTACTACCCTGGAGCTTTAAAGCCCCACGACACACAGCCCTCTGTAGCCATCTGAATCTCGCAGATCAGTGACATCAGGCTGAATATTTGTTATCAGAAAATGTCTTTCTTCCTTTAATCACAGAATCAGAAAATGGCTAGGGTTGGCAGGGCCCTCTGGGCATCATCGTGTCCAACCCCCCTGCTCCAGCAGGGTCACCCAGAGCAGGGGGCCCAGCAGCGCAGGGTCCAGGAGCCTTGGGAATCTCTCCAGACAAGGAGACTCCCCAAGCTCTCTGGGCAGCCTGGGACAGGCTTCAACACCCTCCCACCAAAGAAGTTTTTCCTCCTGCTCCCAGGGAACCTCCTGGGTTCCACTTGGTGCCCGGTGCCCCTTGTCTTGGCACTGGGCACCCCTGAGCAGAGTCTGGCCCCAGCCTCTTGCCCCCCGGGGGCTCTTGAGCTCTTGCTCAGCCTTGATCAGCTCCCCTCTGGGGCTGCTCTTCTCCAGCTGAACAGCCCCAGGGCTCTCAGCCTTTCCTGGGCACACAGATGCTCCAGGCCCCTCAGCAGCTTCAGAGTCTCTGATGGACTGTCTCTGCCTCTGCTCCTTGTTTCTCTTGAACTGGGGAGCCCAGAACTGGACCCAACACTCCAGAGGTGGTCTCACCAGGGCAGAGAAGAGGGGGAAGAGAAATTCCCTTGACCTGGTGGTCACACTCTTCTTCATGCATTGGCCGCCTTAGCCCCTGGGGCATATAACTGGCTCATGGTGAACTTGTCCACCAAGATAGGTCTGATGTTCTTTGCCCTGCCTCCAATCTGAATTGAAATCCACTTCACCCTGATGTTTTTTCCCAGCAGTCACAGATTTGGCCTTCATGGGTGTCCTCTGCTTACTCAAACTTTGTGTGGGTATTGGTGCTGGGGGTTTCCTCAGTAGACTCCTGCCTTCTCAGTGTCTTCATGAATGCTGGGGGATACAATGAGGGTGGTGAGACCCTAGCGTGGGTTGCCCCGAGAGGTGGTCATTGCCCCATCCCTGGAACCATTCCAGGGGAGGTTGGATGGGGCTCTGAACAACCTGCTCTAGTTGCAGATGTCCCTGCTCCCTGCGGGGGGGTTGGGCCAGATGAGCTTGGAAGATGCCTTCCAACCCAAACCAGTCTGTGATTCTATGATTCTATGCTCAACAGTTTCGGCTTGGGTCGTATTTCAGACCCACCTTCACCCAGACCCAGCTTCCAATGACAACTCAAAGACATTCTTCCTTTCTGAAGAAGTTATGGGAAATCATTTGAAGTCATCAGCGAGGAATAGAAACTTCCCCTCCTGCCATCACTCCCGAGCATCCGTCATGCCGAGAGAGCAGCCACCTTCATCAATGACAAGATTTCTCTCATGCTCAGTAGCTCAGTGACTTTCTGGAGGGATGTTAGGAAAGATTAATTAATGTTTGTGAAGCGCTTTGTGATCCTTACATGAAAAGAGTCAGTGAAGTAGAAAGCATTAATTACCTTATTACTGAATAACCCCACACAGGAGTCTGTCCCTGCCATTATTTTTACCTCACTCCTTTGATCACTTCTTTCTTCCATTCTTTCACTGAAGTATCTACTCCTCTCCCTATTGCTCCTCACGATACAAGACACATTTGATAGTGGTTTGCACCAACACCCAACGCTGCCCTGAGACACTTGCAGATGCCACCAGCTGAGCCAGAGTCCATCTCAGGACTCTGGTGGGCTCCCAGCCCGTCTCATTCCAGGTGAAAGAGACCCTGAACAGCAACATGGGCAGCACCTCAGCCCACGTGTCCAAGAACTTGCCCCAAGAAAAAGCTTTTATCCACAACATCATCCTTCTTTACCACTAAGGACTTGGCATTTGCCACTGTACTTGGATACTAAATGACACTCGTGAACACAGCACATTTGGGGCCCATCTGTATTTTCATAGCTTGGCTGAGAAGGAAAGAAGGGTTGCAGGGAGCTGCTGTGGATGGTGGGACACTCATGCTACACCCCACAGCTCCAACTACCATTTGTCCCACAGATAAGAGGGAGTGTGAAGAATGGGGATACCTGGAGGGATAAAGCTTCTTCCATACCCATCTGCACAGAAGTCCCAGACTGGCTGTTCCCACTTTGTTTGAGCCAAATAAGTTGGCAAAGGACCTGACACAGAGAAACGCAAATCTCCCACCTTCCTCTCCGATGCGATCCCACCGATGACCTCAGCCCAGCAAAGCTGTCAGCTGGGGACATCATTCCAATTCTAGGCTGCATCTGGTTGCAGAGAGACAAGGAGGGGACACCCAACTGCCCTCCATCTCCTGCTCCTGGCAGACATGTTTCCCTGCCTCCTCCTCCTAACAGACGGGTGGGCTCCCTGGCCACGTAGGGCTACCTCCTTCTCATGGACTGTAAATGAGCCAAGGTATGCAGGCTCAGTGGAGGTTCCTGCACCTTAGGGAATATCCGACAGGAGACAACATAAACCTCAGTGTATCCACAGTGAGGAAAACTGAGCCACCTGCTCACACCCCTCTAAACCAGCCAGTGCCCCATGGCTCATACTGGTGGAAGTAACCATCCCTGCCATGACACCATCTTCAATACTGGGCCAGGACACAGCAAGGTCATCATTAGCCCATCCATCTTGCAGTTCCCAGACATGGGCAAGCAGGGCGAGGATGGCAGCCAGGGTCAATCTCAAGCTCAGATCTCCAGACAAGTTTGCAATGA
Organism: Baryphthengus martii; assembly: GCA_013396935.1. NCBI lineage: Eukaryota > Metazoa > Chordata > Aves > Coraciiformes > Momotidae > Baryphthengus > Baryphthengus martii. The sequence goes on along the minus strand of VWZK01020459.1, from coordinate 78,259 downwards.
TGAGCAAAGTCCAGATTCAAGTCAGGAAGTCAAAATGCAGGTCAGCATCAGGTCTGGTGAGAAAGGCCAAGGTGAGACATAGACCAGTGGCTGCCAGGCAGGTCCTTTAGGAAAAAACAGCTCCAAGACCAAGTCAGAAAGTTGGTCTATAGATAGAGGGCTGGGTCCAAGGCCAGGCACACGCACATGGTGCGAGACAGCCCCACCCACAATAAAGCTTAGGCTAGGACTGAGCCCCAGGGCTGAGCTTAAATAGACCCTTGTGTCCATGGGCAGGTGAGGGAAAGGTCCCAGGTGAGGCTGCTTAGGGGCATTACTGTCTGTTGGTGACCTTGGAGCCTTGACCCATTCCTCAAAGCAGCTTAAGACCTTGCTCCTTCCTCCAGGACATTAATATAAAAGCTGAGGCTGACAATGGTTTCTGCCAAGATGCCTGCTTGACCTCGCTGATCCAAACCAGTGAATGGTGTGACTGCTTTAATCAAAGGATTTAAACCTGCCCTGCCTGGAGTCTCCTCAAGATACACTGGAAGATCTTAGTTTTGTTTGTGGTCAGCCTTTTACAAGGTCTCTCTTGTGCTCAGGATCTGGCCTGAAGTTGAATAACCTAGAACCCCAGACCAGTTTGGGTGGGAAGGGGCCTTTAAAGCTCAGCTAGCCCAACCCTCCTAAAGCAGGGACATCTGCAACTAGAACAGGTTGCTCAGAGCCCCATCCAACCTCCCCTGGGATGGGGCCAGGCATGGGGCAGTGACCACCTCTCGGGGCAACCTGGGCCAGGCTCTCACCACCCTCAGTGTCAAAAATCTCTTCCTTCTCTCCAGTCTAAATCTCCCTCTTTTACTTTAAAAACCATCCCGCCTTGTCCTGTCCCAACAGGCCCTCCTCAGAAGTCTGTCCCCATCTTGCTTCTGGGCTCCTTTTATCACTGAAAAGCCACTAGAAGATCTCCCTGGAGCCTTCTCTTCTCCAGGCTGCACAAGCCCAACTCTCCCAGCCTGGCCTCCCAGCAGAGGGTTCCAGCCCTCCCAGCATTGCTGGGGCTCCTCTGGCCCCGCTCCAACAGCTCCCTGTCTCTCCTGGGCTGAGGACTCCAGAGCTGGAGCCAGCCCTGCAGGGGGGGGGTCTCTCCAGAGCCCTGGGAGCAGAGAGGCAGGATCCCCCCCCCCGGCCCTGCTGCCCACGCTGCTGGGGATGAGCCCGGGGAGCCAGGGGCTGCTGGGCTGCGAGCGCACGGGGCTGGCTCAGCTCCAGCTTCTCACACTCCAGAATCCCCAAATTCTTCTCTGCAGGGCTGCTCTCATGCCATATTCTCAGTACCCATCTGTTCTGGGTTCTCCTGGGATGGTGTTAATTTTCACCAGGAGTCAGGAGGGGGGTCACATGCCATACTGATTTCAAACCTGTTTGTTACATAAGATCGATTGGGCAAAGTGTGGGAATGGTCTGGGGGGGGTTGAAGCAGTTTCTCAGTTCGTTAGCTTTTGTTTCATTGCTGTTGTTGTTTGTGGTTTCTGCTCTTGCATTGTTGGATTAAAACCTCCTTATCTCAACCTTGGGCATTTTTGCACTTTTTCTACCTCTTCTCCTTCCCAGCCAGGGGAGGGAGTAGGAGGGGAGGGGAAAGAAAGAGAGAAGCATTGAGCGAGGGCTGTGTGGTGCTTGGCTCCAGGCAGGGGCTAAACCACGAGACCATGATGGGTGGCTTGGTACCTCTGAGCCCCATTGTCCCCAGCAGCGATTGCTGTTCCCCCCTCAGTTGTGCCACTCATTGCCTCCCAAGTGCTCTGTTCCCAGGCAGTGCCAGGCAAAAATACAGCTGATGAAGTACCTGCAGTTGGCAGAAGCAGGGCCCTCTGTGGTGCTGAGCGCCAGGCAAAGGCATCCAGGAAAATAGCCTCTTGCCAGAGCCCCCAGAGCACAGGAAAAGGGGAAAAAATGGAAAAGAGTGATTCAAAACACTGGAGAAATACTTCCAAGGAGGTACCCAGGAAACCTCACTTCCAAGAAACCTCTCTACAAACCTCACTCATCACCTCAAGAATTAGAAATAAAAATTGCACTTTGCGTAGGCAGGAAGAAGCCGGAAGCGGGTGCCAGGGCTGCCTACCAGCCTCAGCCACATGAGCGAGCAGCAAAACTGGCACTGGCTCCAGCCCGCAGCTTCCCAGGGCCAGCGATGGCCAAAGGCAGAAGACATCCTCCGATCACTACTCCACACCTCATCTAGACCAACTGTTTATAACCCACAGGATGTTCCTCCAACTGAGTGAATGAACTGATTGGTCCACCCAGCCTGGCAGGCAAGGTCCCATTCCGCTGGTCACTGAGGTTTCCACCTGTGCTGCTGGGTGCTAATGAAGCCTAAACCTGAGCTTTCTCACCCCAAAAATGTATTTTTAGACTAGCAGAAGTTTGCGTGGCTGAACACAAATCAGTTTTAAGCAGGAGTGAGCGCCGTGCCGCAAGGGTTTGGCCCAGATCAGTGAACCCCGGAGAGATTTAAGCCACTGTTCCCTGATGTGACCCACAGCTGCAGGGTTTCTGTGACAGGTTTGTTTCTGAAATCTCCCAATAAATGTCACAGAATCACAGAATTGTCATGGTTGGAAAAGACCTCTAAGATCACTGCGTCCAACCGTCAACCTAGAAAAAATATCCACAAAAAAAAGCCACCAAACAACCAAACCAAACCAAAAAAAAACCCAAACAAAACCCCCCACCCCTCACAAAACACAGAAAACCCCTCACCACCCCGCCAGAGCATGTCTACACGTTTTTTGAACGCCTCCAGGGATGGTGACTCCACCACCTCCCTGGGCAGCCCGTTCCAGCCACTGACGACTCAGTAACGAAATTCTTCCCAACATCCAATCTGACCCTCCCCTGGTGCAACTTCAGGCCCTTTCCGAATCCTTTCGTTATTTACCTGAGAGAAGAGGCCTCACCCNTCCGCCCCCGCCTCCCCCTGCCCTCGATGCGCCGGAAACGGTGGATCCCGGCTCATTAAAGCCTTTCGGTTTTTGTTTTTTTCCTCAGCTCCGAGGACATACCCAGGCTATGAGTTTCCCTCCGCTCGCCCTATTTTTCCACCTGTTTTGATGGGACGCCAGGTGAAAAGGCGTCTCCCCCATCCCGAAACGCTCCTCCGTGCCCAGCATCCACCCGCAGCGTTAGGGGGGTGCTGCCCTGAGCTCCCCCTAGCCCCCCCTCCGGGGCCCACAGGGAGAGACGCAACTCCCAGGAGAGTCCTAAAGGCCCTGCCAGCGATGAGCCTCCCCCCACCTCACCCACTGCCCTTCAGGTCCCGGTCGACACCCACGGGTGCACCGAAGTGAGGAGGAGGAGGAGAACGGCAGCTCCTGGGAGCCGCTGCCCTGAGGCGGGGGACGGGACAGACGGACGGCGCTGCTGTGCTACACTCCCCCCTGGGGCCCCGTTACCTGCACCGATCCTGCCGCAGCCCTGCCGACGGCCACCGAGCGCCTGCCGGCACAGTGCCGACGGAACGGGACTGCTGCCACCCATCCTGCCCCACGCAGGGACCGTGGGGACAGCCCATGCCACACCTCCAGCCCTGGCCTCCCCAGGGAGCTCTGCCCGCCTCCCTGCCTGGCTGCCTGCCTCTCCCTGGATGCTGCCGGGCACCCTTGGGGGCAAGCCCCGGGGCTCCCCCTCTGTGCTGGCAGCCGGGCACAGCTCAAAACCTGCCCTGATTTATCGTCTCGGCGCAGCTCGGCTCAAAACAACTCGGAGCTGCTGCTGCAGGAACTGTTCCCATGGGATCTGCCCACGGTGTCACGGCCAGCGTGTCCCAGTAGGGAGGCAGGTGGTCCCAAACTGGGTCCGAAGGCAGTGGGTGGGCATGCACATCTCTGGGGGCAGTGTTTAGGCAGAGAGCAGGCAGATTTGGGCAGCGGGGCCATTGGGCAGCACTAGGGCTGAACTGGTTTCACTGGGGAGCACTTAGTTCCCTTCTTGAGCCCCCAGGTTCTGGCAGCAGCTCAGTGGGGCTCAGGCCACGCCATAAACACTGAGGAAGGTGGGAGCAGGGGCCAGCTGATGAAGAGGAGGCTGAAGGCACAATCGAACCACACCTCCTCTGAGCAGCTCTGAGGTAACAGTGCTGGGACTGCAAACCAGGCTGGGGACAGAGGCCACCTCATTAGTGACAGAAGCTACTCAGATGAGAACCAGTCCAGTGGCTCCCTGCTCTCCCATCCTGCCCCACACTCATCCCAGTGTTTCCCTGCTCTCCCATCCTGCCCCACACTCATCCTAGTATCTCCCTACTCTCCCATCCTACCTCTCACTCATCCCACATTTCCACAGAGACGTCTTACCATAGTGGTCCTACGTTGGCCATTATTAGATTAATTGTTCACTGCAATTAATGACACAAACCCAGAGGNAAAAAAAAGCCACCAAACAACCAAACCAAACCAAAAAAAAACCCAAACAAAACCCCCCACCCCTCACAAAACACAGAAAACCCCTCACCACCCCGCCAGAGCATGTCTACACGTTTTTTGAACGCCTCCAGGGATGGTGACTCCACCACCTCCCTGGGCAGCCCGTTCCAGCCACTGACGACTCAGTAACGAAATTCTTCCCAACATCCAATCTGACCCTCCCCTGGTGCAACTTCAGGCCCTTTCCGAATCCTTTCGTTATTTACCTGAGAGAAGAGGCCTCACCCACCTCACTACAACCTCCTGCCAGGGAGCTGTAGGGAGCAAGGTCTCCCCTCAGCCTCCTCTTCTCCAAACTAAACAATCCCAGTTCCCTCAGCCTCTCCTCACAGGACTTGCTCTCCAGACAATTCACCAGCTTGGTTGCCCATCTCTGAACTCACTCCAACACCTCGATGTCTCTCTTGTGGTGAGGGGCCCAGAATTGAAGCCAGTACCTGAGGTGTGGCCTCAGCAGCGCCGAGCACAGGGGCACCATCACTTCCCTTCTCCTGCTGACCCAGCTCAGGACGCCGACTTGTTGCTCGGCACAGGAATTAGTGCGAGAGGTTTTGGGTTCCTTGGGAGCGCCCAGCAGACCCGGCACAGGTAGCGCCCGTGGCCGAGGGTTCCGGTCGCCCTTCTGCCCCTCCTGCTCCCTTCCAGACTTAAAAACCAAAAAGGGTAACGGGACCAGCCTGCCCGCTCCGGCTTCCCGGGGCTGGGGGGTGTTACCGTCACCAGCCTTGTGAGCGCTGCTGTTGTTCACTCGCTCGCAGCGTCCCTGCGGGAACCACTCCGGGGACCCCTCCGCCACCAGCCCCAGGTTCCCGCTGCTCCGGCATCACCCCCGGTTCAGCCCCAGGGCGACAGGCGCCGGCCCGAGGCGGAGCGATGGGCGCTGGGTGTGTGCGGGCGGTGGCAGCCTCCGCCTCNAGCCCTGGCCTCCCCAGGGAGCTCTGCCCGCCTCCCTGCCTGGCTGCCTGCCTCTCCCTGGATGCTGCCGGGCACCCTTGGGGGCAAGCCCCGGGGCTCCCCCTCTGTGCTGGCAGCCGGGCACAGCTCAAAACCTGCCCTGATTTATCGTCTCGGCGCAGCTCGGCTCAAAACAACTCGGAGCTGCTGCTGCAGGAACTGTTCCCATGGGATCTGCCCACGGTGTCACGGCCAGCGTGTCCCAGTAGAGAGGCAGGTGGTCCCAAACTGGGTCCGAAGGCAGTGGGTGGGCATGCACATCTCTGGGGGCAGTGTTTAGGCAGAGAGCAGGCAGATTTGGGCAGCGGGGCCATTGGGCAGCACTAGGGCTGAACTGGTTTCACTGGGGAGCACTTAGTTCCCTTCTTGAGCCCCCAGGTTCTGGCAGCAGCTCAGTGGGGCTCAGGCCACGCCATAAACACTGAGGAAGGTGGGAGCAGGGGCCAGCTGATGAAGAGGAGGCTGAAGGCACAATCGAACCGCACCTCCTCTGAGCAGCTCTGAGGTAACAGTGCTGGGACTGCAAACCAGGCTGGGGACAGAGGCCACCTCATTAGTGACAGAAGCTACTCAGATGAGAACCAGTCCAGTGGCTCCCTGCTCTCCCATCCTGCCCCACACTCATCCCAGTGTTTCCCTGCTCTCCCATCCTGCCCCACACTCATCCTAGTATCTCCCTACTCTCCCATCCTACCTCTCACTCATCCCACATTTCCACAGAGACGTCTTACCATAGTGGTCCTACGTTGGCCATTATTAGATTAATTGTTCACTGCAATTAATGACACAAACCCAGAGGCAATAGCCAAGCACTGGCCCAAGAGTCTATAAAGAATTTACTGCAGTCATGAATAATTTGAGATCCATAAACAATACAACTGCACAGTGTCCCCGTGTCCCTGTGTCCCCATGTCCCTGTGTCTCTACATCCTCGTGGCCTCACGGGGTACTGGGTGGTACCGGCCAGTGCCTGATCTGCAGCGGTGGGCACAGATTTGGTGCATCCCCATCCTGGAGCTTTCACCCGACCCTCACCCAAGGGGCTGGTGCTGTGAGATAAGTCAAATTAATGAGTTATTGTTAATTCTCATGCAAAGCTGGTGAATGGCAGCACGTCTAATTTTTAAATCATAGACTCATAGACTCACAGTCTGCTTTGGGTGGGAAGGGACCTTTCAAGCTCTTCTGGTTCACCCTCGCTGCAGGGAGCAGGGACGTCTGCAACTAGAGCAGGTTGCGCAGAGCCCCATCCAGCCTTCCCTGGAATGGTGCCAGGGATGGGGCAGCGACCACCTCTCGGGGCAACCTGGGCCAGGGTCTTACCACCCTCACTGTAAACCACTTCTTCCTTCTTTCCAGTTTAAATCTCTCTCTTTTACTTTAAAACTATCACCCCTTGTCCTGTCCCAACAGGTCTTTCTAAAAAGTCTGTCCCCGTCTTTCTGACAGGCCCCTTGAAGCACTGCAAGGCCACCAGAAGGTCTCCCTGGACCCTTCTATTCTCCAGGCTGAACAAAATGTGGCTGCTGGGAGGGTTCAGCTTGCACGGTGAGGTCTGGGTCTTAGTGAGCAGGACGTTTTGGTTAATGGTCTGAGCAAATGCCAATGGTGAGAGTTGGCAAATGCTGAAGCTGGGCCAGGGAATCTCCATCCTTAACTGTGGCAGGGTCTGACTGGTCCCGCTGGGAGTGATTTTTTGCATTTTTGCAGTCCCAGATTGTGAGCATTGACATTAACCCACCCCCCCCTCTCCAAATACAAGTGGAGTTTCTCCCTTCCTGCTTCCTGAGCCCATCACTTGCCTCTCGCTCCTGCTCTTCCCTGGCAGCCCCTCCACCACCGTGGTGATCCCTGGCAGCTCCCACAGGGTTGACCCCTGACTCTGGAGGAGCATCCATGAGGAAATTCAGTGTTTTGAGCCCTCACTTGCCACCTCTTACCCGCTGCCTCATCTGTGCCACTCCCTCTGCACCAGTGGCATGTTCAGCGTGGGGACCCACAAAGACCCTCAGATGACGATGGCGCTGGAACTGCCAGGAAGGGCCAGTGGCTATTCGGGCATGGTGGGGACAGGCCCTGACCCTCCTTATTCCTCCAGCTTTTCAAACTGCTCGCTGCTTCTGGAAGCAGCAAGCCAGATCTGGAGGAAAGTAAGTGATTTCCACACGCTGTCCCAGTGACCCCCTTGCAAGGACACGTGGCAGGTGGCACCCAGGGCACCCAGGAACCGATAACATGACTGAGAATGGCCGAGGTCACCCTGTCAGTGGTGGCCAGAGAAGACATTTTTAGGGATCAATCACCCTCTGCAATTAGCTGAACAGCATACACCCTCCCCACCCGGCCCCCTGCAATTAAGCGAGCACCAGGAAGCCACCCACAGCCCAGTGTCAGGGCAGAGGGTGACCCTTCAGGTGCCACGATGACTGTCCCGGCGCATTCCCCTCTCCGTGTGCAGGGGACACTGGTGGGGACTGCCCCATGTGCAGCTTCCTGTGCTTGCAGGGAAGAGTTAAATATTTGAGCCTGATTTTCAGCTTTGCTTGTGGACCCAGCGGCTCCAGGTACCCCGTTCCAACCAACTGAGCAGTTACAAAGCCCTGTTTGTTCAGAGAAAATAATTATAATTTAGAAACATTTCCCTGTGGGACAGGGGTTGTTTCTCAGCCTGAGAGCAGACCCACATGCAGCCCCAGGCCTTGAGCCAGTACCTCCCTACGCTGCCTTTAATGCCCCAAACTCTGGTCTGGCCTGAGCTGCTGGCAGATGCAATCTTGGGTCTGTCGTGGTGTGATGGACGGGCAGCGATGGACAGGCAGTGCTGCCTTTGCCCATGGCTGCTGCCTCCCATGAGCCCCTGGCACTGAAGTAGTGGCAGGAGTGAGTGATGTCCTTGGCACCCAGCACCCTCCTCCAACACCCAACCTCCCCCCCTGCCAAAACCTGCACAACTAGTTGGCTGCTGCTCTCCTTCCTGCTCAGCACCTGCGCCCTCCTCTTGCTCCTCCTCTGCTCCTGCCACCCTGCAGCCACCTCAGGCCAGGGTTCGGTGCTGGGAAGAGGACTGGGCTGGTCACTGGCATTGACTGTTTCTTGCTCCTGCTCCCCAGTCTGGCTAGTTCCCCTCTCTCACTGGTGGCTGGAGGGTGCAGGAGGACCCTAGTCCCTGTGGTGACACTGGTGTCACACACCTCACACTGCTGCAGGTTTAGGATTAGGAACAAGAACCTCCATATCTGGGGTACCCCACAGATCTCCTGCACTTTATGGCCATGGCAGGGTCACAGGGATCCCCTGATGCTGGCCCAGGGGAAACTGAGGCACAGAGCAGAGTGGCCGAAGTGCCCATGCTTGGTGCACTGAGCCTGGATCTGGCCAAGCAAAAGGCTGGAATGAGAAGCGTGATAGGAGTGGATGTGTGGCAGCTGCCGCAAGGTCCCTGTCCCTGTCGACCATGGCAGAAAGGGCCTCACTGCACCGGTGCCACTGTGTAAGGAGCTTTTCTACACAAGCTGCAGGACCCCTGATGCATGATGCATACTCATCCTGTCACAGTGCTGGCCCTCGTCCTCCTGGAGATTCCAAACAAACTGCGGTAAAAAGATTTTTAAAGAGAGGATCGATGACCGCAATCACCTCTGACCTGCACTGGGTGGCTCCGTGGCAGGGAGTGATACGCAGATGCCCTGAGGATGCCCCTTGATGGGGGACAATGCCACCGGCTTAGAGGGACCCTGGCACAAACCCTGGTAGCATCTGCAAATGCAGGGTTGCATGTGAAGAGCTGCCCAGTCTCAGCTGCAGCTGTGAAAGAGGGACTCGTAATGACCCCGGGTGCCCAGCCAGCCCCCTGGGGTGCCCCAAACCTTTCCCACCCTTACAAAGGGGCGGGTGGCTGCTTTGGTTTGGTTTGGTAAGTCCTTCCCTGCTTGGGAAAGCGAAGCCGTGGGCAGGGAGGGGAGCAGCTGAGCAGTAACCAGAGCAAGAGAGGCAGGATCAGAGCAGGGACCCTCCTCCCAGTGCTGAAATGAGCTCTGACAGTACCATCAGGCACCCAGCAGGTCACTGCATCCGTGACAGCTCCAAGGACACAGCCAGCCCAGTGGTGAAGAGCCCAGACTGGGATAAAGGCTGGAGGCTGTTTCCACTAATTGATACGGGCCAAGTGTTCAGGGATGGGGACCAGACCCTCAGCAAGAGGGGACAAAGTTGGGGGGGGATTTGTAACACACCAGCACCTCTGAGCTGGGGTGGAAATCAAGCCTTTTTCTCTAGCAGGCTACTGCCTTTCACCTCTCCAAATCCCGGCTCACCCTGAGGCAGCTGGCTGTGCCTGTCCAGCCTCCCAGAGGGCATCTGGGTAGGTAAGGGACTGAAGTTACTGCTCAGGGAGGTGAGGGTCTGTGGTTATGGCTCAGGGGCTCTCTCTGCTCATTTGCTTTCCCCCATTCAGTTCCAGGGTCCAAAAGCTGAGCCAGTATGTGTGGGGTGGGGACAGGTAGCACCAAGCCCAGGGACCAAAGATCCCAAAGGGCCAAAGACTTCAGAGAGGAAAAAAAACCCTGGATGCAGTTTCTGTGGGTGATGCTGCAGCTCCAGCAGTGTCCCCAAGTTTTTCAGGGAAAAATGGGCATCTAAGATCCCCAAGACAAATACTGAACACGCATGCAGCACGGCGTCCGTCGGTCCATCCGCATACTCAAGGCAGGATGAACGGTGATTACGTGGGAGCACAGCTCTCACAAGCCCAAACCCCCCCAAATCCTGCCTGCCTCACAGTGGGTGACCTGTGGGAGGTGAATGCTGCAGAAAGAGAGGGAACAGCCACCCATGGGGAGGGGACAGCACCTGGGAGGTTAATGCTGGAGTTTTGCACACCCAGCACCTTGACGGTTCATAAAGCACCGAGAGGTGGTCACTGCCCCATCCCTGGCACCATTCCAGGGGATGTTGGATGGGGCTCTGAGCAACCTGCTCTAGTTGCAGATGTCCCTGCTCCCTGCAGGGGGGTTGGACCAGATGACCTTGAAAGGTCCCTTCTCACCCAAACCAGTCTGGGATTCCATGAGTCTATAAAGGTGGCTGAGAACACAGGTCAGCCGTGACTTTTATAGCATCCTAAGTAACCGCTGCCATCACCAGCACGTTAAATAAAACACATTGCCAGTGAGGTCATCTAATAGCCTATTATTTTTTTATCTGAACTTTTTACCTTCACCTCTTCCTCTGTGCTGAATCAGCTTCTTCACTTGGCACTTCAATTCCTGCCCCATTTGTGAGATTGATACAGGAGCCTACTCAGGCAGCGGTAAGACACCAAACCAGATGCCAGAGCTCCCAGGCCTTCACTCCAGCTCTGGGATGGAGGCAGGAGCTGGGACCTGCCCCACTGCTGCCTGGTGGCCCAGGGCATTGTGTGGGGGGCGAGAAGGGTTTGCACAGAGCAAGAACACGGGCCGCACCACTCCAGGCATCACCTCATTTCACAGTCCTGGGGGTTTGGGCTGGACTTTTATCCCCTTTCCTCCAGCTCCTCAACTTGCCCCAGTGGGCTCATGTACCACAGAGAGGCACAGAATCAGAGGATGGCAAGGGTTGGCAGGGCCCTCTGGNCCCAGAACTGGACCCAACACTCCAGAGGTGCCCTCACTAGAGCAGAGTGGAAGGGGAGGAGAATCTCCCTCAGCTGGCTGGGCACATGGTTCCTAATGCACCTCAGGATGGCAGACACCACTGAGAACTGCAAAGCTGGTGACAAGTGCCAGGGGGAGGCTGGGCTCCACTACAGCACCACTTTGTGAGGACCAGTGGCTGCAAGGTGAACGGTTGTTCCGGGGAAGGCTGCCCAGGCCTTGCCCTCCTCCGGGATGGCTCCAGCAACCACTGTTTCCGATGTGGCCGCAGCCAGAGCAGACCCAGACTCCAGAGAGCGCACCTAGTCAACACTCTTTTATTAAAAACAATTACAAAAAGTTACAGGTTACAATAGTTCTGTACAATCCCAAAACCTCTTACCAGCCACAAACCTCTGGTTTTACAGTGTTACGGTGCGTGGTGGCGGAGGTGACGGCAGCAGTGGGTCTGACATGTGCTATGACCCACACAACGGTGCGGCTGGATGTGGTCCACTTTCCCATTAGCATCCCACCGGACAGGCAACCTCCCCCCATCCCGCTCCAAAAGCCTCATCTTAGGGAGTCCCAGCTGAGCTGTGGGCAGATGACTGAGCTCCTCACGCCTGGTGAAACGCACCCTGCAGAACATTCTGCCTTCCCCAGACCCAGGGGGATTAAGCCAAGTGACCAGCTCCCCAAGCAGGACGCTGGCACGCCAGGTCCACCCCAGAACCATACCAGCTTTTCCAGGGAAGGCAGCTGCTACAGCAGAGGGCCGGGGAGCTGGGACGACCCATCGAGTGATGGGGGGAAGCTCAAGGCAAGAGCCGGCTTTGAAATTCAATGTGACTGCACGGGACCAGCCGGGCTGCTCCGGGTACCCTCTGCTGCCGCAGCCAGGAGTGAAGATAAAAGGCAGGATAAATAAGGGGAAGAGGAAGAAGCAGGAACAAAATTTTCCTCTCTGGTTCGGAAGCACTGAACTTTCTCTCTGTCTCTCCCAGGGCTGGAGCAGGACCAGCATCGCTCCCTGCAGGCAACAGCAGAGGAGGGCAGGACAAGGCGTCCTTCGTGTGGAAGCCCTACGGCAGGGAAAGAGGCAGCTGCAACCCTGGGCGAAGGAGGGGCTGATGTGCTGGGCCCTGGGGAGCACAGGGAGCTGCTGGCCCAAAATGCAGGGCAGCGAGCAGGCCATGAGCCCTTGTCGCTGCCAGCCACAGGAAACCAAAGGGATTGGCAACGACAGGGGCCTTTACAGTCCCCGCTCCTCCTGGCAGCTTCAGGAGAATCTGGCAGGGCTTGGGTGCTGGAAGCTGCATCCTCACCTCTGAGGACAGCACTCCAAGGACTAAGGGGTGCGAGCGGCACATCCCTGCCTGTGACACACAGCCCAGTGCCACCGGGCACAGTGGTGGGACAGGCCAGCAGGATGTGCTGGGGCAGCACTGCAAATGGTGGTATAAAGGAGTGAGTCAGATCCAGCTCTGACGGGAACCAAACCCAGCAGTTCCCCTGGCCCAGCGGTGCCGGAGCACCACAGCCAGCCCATGCCGGGGCCATGGGGCCACCTCCGTGCTGGCAGCGGCGAGGCCGTCGCTGCACCAACAATGGGGCTGCCGGGACCTCAGCTAAGAGAGCTCACTAACCAGCGCTGTTGTTCCTCTGACAGCAACGGAGCCCGGGCAGAGAGAGACCACCAGAGCCGGCCAGTCTGCCTCTGCTCCTGCCCCAGCCTCCCTGAGCACGGCAGAGACGCTCTCTGCAGCCGCTTCTGCCCAGTCCCTGCGCCTTCTGCTCTTCTCAGAACACGAAGCGTGTAAACTAGTTTAAAAGTGATTTTTACCTATTGCTTTTTGCTTGTGCCTACATCAAGTCCCTCAGGCCTAGACTGGTGGGGAGTCCTGCAGACTGCTCGGGGCCACCCTTGGCTGCAATCTCAGCTGCACCTCAGTCCCTGCCAGAACCTCGATCCCTACACATGAGCTCGCTGAAGACACACTGGCAGCTGAGGGTCAGGGAAGGACAGCATATTCTAACTCCTGTCTTTACATCTGTCCTGCTCAACTTGGCTCCTCCCCTGAAAGGCTGCGAGTTGCTGCGTGGCTCTGGGATCCCTGTTTGTCCCAGTCCCGCCGTCCCTTCCTCACCGCTACACACAAGGCTCCCTGACGCACGGCCAAGGTCCGACATTCGTGCGGCAACTGCGGCCGCCGGCCCCACTGCAGAAGCCCCTGGGTCACAGCAGGGGGTGATTCCCCCTACCTCACCTGGATCTCCCCCCGATAGCTTGCTCCACGGCTCTCACCGCCTGCCATGCACACACCAGCTACACAATGCACTCACTTGACAGCTTCCTGCCCAACCTTCTTCCATTTCCTCCCATCTCCAAATGCTGCAGGAATCTACCAGAGTCCAGAGGCAATTTAAGTTACATTTGCAGTAAAAGAACCAAAAGTATCTACCTTCAACCGAACCAGAAAGATCCTTCTGCACGTATCCAACTTACCTCTCAAAGCTTCTCCTAGAAACCAAGAAGTTCTCTCTGGTTGTGCTACTCAAAACCACATTGCCATGCCCACGAGGCAACTGTACCTCAGGTAGAGTGAAGAGGATCCCAGAGCCACTATCTGGCCACGGGGACCTGTGAGCAGTGAGCTGGTGCCGTTCAGCTGTGCCAGCAGCAGTCCTGGAGTGCCGTCGGTAGCTGTGAGCGCCCGGGGAGCTGGGGTAGCCATGCTGCTGCGGAAAGGTGGACAGGAGTACCGTGTTTATTGCACTGCTTCAAAGAGGTGGAGGAGGAACAGGAGACAGAGAAAGCACAAGTCATCGCTTCACTTTAGCATCTTCTTTGATCTTCCAGACCATCAGCTCCATGCAGGCTCTGGCATCCTCGCTGGAGTCGTGCCCTTCCACTGGGGACAGAAAGACAAGGATGGCCGCTACCACCTCGGTCCACAGCATGGAGCACGCAGGACCTGTCCGACACTGCTGGCCCAGCTGCTCCCTGCCCTCTGTCACAGCAACAACGCTGGCATCTGTCAGCCACCAGAAGAGCTTCCACTAAACTCATCTGGATTTCAGCCTGACACCATCCCCTTGCTTAAATTAAGGGCTGAAGTCCTGCTAGTCTGCTGGCCCTCAGCTGTGGAGTGGCTGGTGAGAGGCACCTCCACTTCCCCAGCAGTACATTTACAGCACGCTCAAGGAAGACAGAAAGGAACACGGGCTGCCAACAGAATGGTCGGTCTCAGCCTCTCAGAGAGAAGAGGGAGGGCACAACTTGTCATTGCCAGAGCCTTCTCACACCACTTTCTGGTTCCCACTTAGCACAGAGCGGGGGAAAAAGCAAATGTTGCTGGCCCTCAGAACAGGGTCAAAACCAAAACTGTCTGTGGCAGAGACTTCATGGAACACTGGCCTGGGCTTCCCCAAGAGGTGGTCGCTGCCCCATCCCTGGCACCATTCCAGGGGAGGTTGGCTGGGGCTCTGAGCAACCTGCTCTAGTTGCAGATGTCCCTGCTCCCTGCAGTGGGGGTGGACTAGATGAGCTTTAAGGTCTCTCCCAACCAAACCCAACCCAGTCTATGATTCAGCTACTGGTTAGGAGCATAAGGACGGTGCTTGGGGAAAGCAGGGAGGCAGGTTCAAGAAGCCCACATTCAGGTGGGACGGGACACGAGACCTTCACTCTGAGCTCCGCTTTGGTCTCACCATTGTCCTGGATGATGCGTTTGAGGTAGTCTGCCATCAGCGTCCGGAGAGCCCGTTTGTAAGGCAAACCCAGTCGGTGGGGAAAGACGATGGCGGTGTCCACCACTGTGCTGTGGATCAGCTGGAGGGAGTGAGCAGGAAAGGAAGGTGCTTATTTTCCCTCTCCCACAGGGACGGACACTCCTTAGGATTAACCACGCTAAAGCAACCTTCTGGCCAGGCTCTAGGTAATGCTGCCATTGACCTCCTACCCAACCAGTCCTGCAAGAAGCTCTGGCTGAATCAAAGGTGAGGTGTGTGCACACAGGATTCCTAAAACTGCCCTCAAAGCTCCACCGAACTGCACGTTCAGAGCAGCAGAAATTCAGGGCTGATTCAGTTTGCATAACTCAAGCAACAGCACAGGTCAGTCCTTAATACCCTGGCATAGAGAAGTTGGCAAACTTCTGAGAGTGTCTTTCACAATGAAAAATAAACAAAACTAAGCCAAGGAACAAGTTGATCCCACAAAGCTTGTAACAACCTTTCAACTGCTTCTCAAGATGTGGACAGAAGTGGGAAGAATGTGCAAGTTCAAACTGTACCTAACTCACTTATCCTACAGAAAAGGCCCAGCCTTTAAAGTGCAAACCAACCTGAAACCTCCAGTCCGTCAACGATGAGTCAACAGGAAGTTTTTAACCAGCCCTGGCTTAGCAAGGATGAAATGGGACACGGAGATCTTGTACTTCTGGGTGTAAGGATGGGAAGGAAGCCCTGGCCGGTCCCGTGTTTGAATCAGAGTGCCTGGGCACACAAGAAAGGCAAGAGCTTTGCTGTCCTCTCCAAGTATCATAACTCTGGAGGAACTAAGGATGATGAGGGGTAGGTCAATGTGCTACCTACCCCGCACCAAGGAGCCCTGAGGAGGGCGAAGGGGCCACATCTGACATTTCCTCGTACTTCATTACCCCAGTTTCTTGTGCTGTCCGTGGGCCAGGACACACGTGATGCTAATGCTCTAACAGGGATGTCTGGGATTAGAACCCTGCACCTGGGCATGTCTTGACCACAAGCTATACCAGGAACCAGCACCTGGAGGTAGATCGGTGTAAAGCCTCAGGGTAAAGCGGCTTTTTCCAAACACTGATTTCGTACTCTCAGGCTTAGACAAGAGAAATCCTCTGTTGCCAAGAACGTGTCTAGTGAGAGCTAAAGGAACATGGGTGAAGGCGGTACCATATCTTGAGCACAGGAGTAAAACACGTCTAAGAGATGAACCCACCAGCCCGGCCAGAAGATGGTTCTGCAAGTCCCAACACAGGACATTTCAGATGGGACCCCGATAATCCCGTCTTCTCATCTGCCTCGACTCTTCCCAGGGACCAGCTCATGTTGTGTGACCCCCTGTGACTCCGTCATTAACAGTTTCATAGCCCAGCTCTGAAAATGCCCGAGAGCAGCTGTGGTTTAACAGAGACAAGCTGCAAGTGTAAAACTACCACCAGCAGGGATCATCCCTTCCCGACTGCGGCCAGGCCTGGCACCCACCCAGGCACTCTGATAATTATTTATGTAAATCAGGAAGACCGAGGAAACAGGTTAATAGAGCTTTAAATAAAAATGGAACCGCTGTCGCCGGCTGGAGCTTCCCGCGGCCATGAGCAAGACGTCAACTTCACTGCCACAGCCTCAGACGTTACAAGCTGCCGGGCAGCTGCCTGTCACGCTCGGTTCCATCGCTCTTGAGTTTGTTCTCTTGGCAGCATCTGCAATGCCAAGAGAAACCCACGCCTCCAAGAGGCCAAGGCAGTCATGTCATGCTATTAAACTGTAGATAATTTTTTTTTATGAGCTAAACTCTCCAAAAGGCTGAGATAAAGGGTGTCACGGCGAGGTAAAAGCGCTTCGCAGGCATTAAAACCCCCTGTATTGTGTTTGGCTGAGCTGGAGTTACCGTTCCCCAGCGGTGCTGGGCTTTGCATTGGGAGGCAGGTCAGACACCGGTGGTGTGGCTGCTGCTGAGCAGCGCTCCCGCAGCACCAAGGTTCTTTCCAACATCTTCCCCCCTCCTCCCAGTGAGATGGGGTGGGCAAGATCTTGGGAGGGGACACAGTCAGGACAGCTGACCCAACCCGACCCAAGAGATATTCCCCACCCTGTGATGTCAGCTCAAGTATAGAAGGGAGAGAAAGGAGGAGGAGGACGGGGGCATCTGTTTGTGAAGACGCTTGTCCTCTGAGCAACCGCTATGCGTACCAGAGCCCTGCTTCCCGGGAGAGGCCAGACAGCGCCTGCTGATGAGAAGTGGAGAATAAAATCCTGTTTTGCTTCGCTTTGCTTTTGGATTTTTACGTTTTCCTATTAAACTGCCTTTATGGTACCCCACGGGCTCTTCCCAGCTTATTCTCTCCCCCCTTGTCATGCTCAAGGAAGTAGGGGGGAGTGATTGAGTGACTTGGTGGGTACCTGGCGCTCAGCCAAGCTCAACCCACCACACCCCCCCCCTCCCAAAGCGTTGCTGTGAGCTGCCAATCACGGCGTCTTCATCAAAGCAGCTGCACGAGCAAGAACAGCTGGAGGAAGCTCTTGCTCGTGAGCACAGACTAAAGACTCCGCTCCTGCCGCACGCTTTGTGCGTGACCCTGACCAAGCTCCTGAGGTCTATGTTCGGAGCAGAAGGGGAGAGGACAGTCCCCCCTCACAGGAGAGCAGACAGCTGAGGGGCATGGGCTGAGTGATGAGGACCAGGAAGGAAACAAGACACATGAAAGGTCAAACCAGCTTGATTAAGGCAACACCACAAATCGCAGCGACCAAGGCAGAGCCTCACTTGGAGAAAACAGACGTTTTAACATTGGAGGAGAAACCATGAGAATTATCTTCAGTGGCAGAGACAAGAAAGAAGCTTGTCCTGCTTCTAAAATGGTTACTGTGGACAACCAGAGGGCATAGGGGACTCCAGAGCCTCCCCTGACCCTGCCCTGAGCACATCTTCAAGTCAGACAAAGGATGCTAACACCAACAAAGGATTCTGGACTCTAGGCAGGGGTGAAAGGCAGATGATTTGACATCAGTTCTTCCAACCAGCCCCGCCCAGTCACCTCCAGAGGGGTCTGTCAGCCCAGGCAGTCACTAAAAGCTGAGCTGACACCACAAATGACACACAAATGACTCCCTCGCTCTTCCACCATAGACACCTTCCCATCAGCTCAGAGCCAAGATAGATCTACTGTGTACTCCTGGTTCTCAGAAATAAACAGTTCCTAAATTTAAAGGAGGCACAGAACACGGAACGGGGTGGGAAAGAACCAAAGGGGGATGGAAATGCAAGACATCCAAGTTACCTTTAGTGCAAATAAGTCACTTTCCAAGCTGTGCCCTATCAATATGGTGTCTGCACTGAACATGTTCAGTAGGACGGCTTGGACATCCCGCAGGGTGATACTAGTGTTCTCCAGGTCCTCTTCTGTCACACCTGAGAATCTGCAGAGCAAGAGCAGAATGGAGGTTTCCTTCACTCCAGGAACACCTTGAGGCCCAAATCATCCCAGCCATTAGGACCTGGTGCTCAATGGAGATTTAGCAAGTGCTCCCAGCCCTTCCCCCCTCAGTTTCTGATCCTGAGCAGACCTCTGACCCATGGAACACCACCCTTACCTGGTATTATAGTCCACCACCTTGGTGTCTGGTTTGACAAAGGTATCATAGACCACTTTCAGGTCAGAGTTGATCACAGTTACTCTTGTCAGCTCCAGTCCTTGCTTAGTGTAGCACTGCAAGCAACAGAGCAGACATGAAGACAAGCACATTCCAGCACCAGCTCAGTATCAATGGAGCCGTTCACCCAAGTGTTGCAGCTCCCAAAATGCAGCACATCGAGTGTAGCAAAGCCAGCCAGCAAACACTGTCCAGTGTTGGTCACTGATCTGCAGCTTTTCAAGGGTGCGTGCAGTCCCCAAATCACAGAATCATTTAGGTTGGAAAAGAGCTTTAAGATCAAGTCCAACCATTCCCCCATCCCTGACCCCTGTCCCTCAGCACCACAGCTCCACACCTTGGAAACCCCTCCAGGGATCAGGGGGACTCCAGCCCTGTCCTGGGCAGCCTGGGCCAGGCCTGGACAACCCTGGAGGGGAACAAATTGTTCCTGAGACCCAACCTAAACCTCCCCTGGGGCAACTTGAGGCCGGTTCCTCTTGTTCTGCTGCTTGCTTCTTGGGAGCAGAGCCCGACCTCCCCTGGCTCCAAGCTCCTGAATCTCAGGGAGTTGTGGAGAGCCAGAAGGTCTCCTCTGAGCCTCCTCTTCTCCAGGCTGAACAAGCCCAGCTCCCTCAGCTGCTCCTCACCAGACTCCTGCTCCAGACCCTTCCCCAGCTCCATTGCCCTTCTCTGGCCATGCTCCAGCCCCTCAATGTTCTTGGTCCCAGAACTGAATCCAGGATTCAAGGAAATACACATTGCTAAAACTAATTAGTAAGAGCTAATTTAAATGCATAGGCCAATGTGATTTACAATCCACAGCAGAAAGGAAAGAAGATGGCAAGGCAACAGAGCTGTCCTTCAGCCAACTGCATCACACCCTCAGCCTTCTCCCAAAAGCTCTATTAAACTCATGCACTGCCCTTGTCGTTAGGGACCCACCATTTCACAGTCTAACGCGTAGATTCCAGGGTAGCCATCGGTCGTAGGCAACTTCTCAAACGTCTTCACAAAGCCATCGAGGCTCTCCTTTCGCCCATCGTGGACATGTTGCTTAAAGAAAAAAAAACAATCAAAAGGAACAATTGTTGACAGTAGGAAGAATCCAAAAAGCCCACACCAACAGAACCTCCCACTTCAATAAAAAGATATTTTTATTTAATAATTTCTAAAGGTTAACGAGGAATATGTTTTGGCTACCAGTTGGTCTGAGAAGTTCACTGCAGTAGCAAACAAAGCCATGTGGACGCCCCAGTTCCAAAGCCAGATAGGGCTAGTGACATTATACAGCTCAGATAGGAGCAAGACATCGCACACGTAGGGATGAGCCGCTTTCAGTTTTCAGTTTGGGGCAGAATTACGCAGGAAGGGTCACAGTGAGGTCTCACTCCAATCTAACTCCAGCTACTGGTTCCTGGTTTAGCTTGTGGCCAAGAGATGAGCAGGTGCAGGGTTCTAATCCCAGCCATCCCTGTTCAAACATCAACATCGGGTGTGTCATGGCCCAAACTGGGGCAACGAAATACCAGAAAATGTCACTGTGAGCGTGCAAATAAAAGCCACGGTGTTCCAAAACCAGGTAGTGGGCAGACAAACAGGAGCAGGTGCCTACCAGCATTTGAGACAATAAATGGAGAGTATTTCAAACACTCTTCATTATCACAGAGTCACAGACTGGTTAAGGGTTGAAAGTGCCCTCTGAAGATCATCTTGTCCAAGCTCCCGGCTAAAGTAGCTTCACCCAGATGAGGTAGCCTAGGATTGCATCCCGGAGGGTTTTTTGAACTATTGAAACTACTGGAGAGAGTCCAGGGGAGGGTCCAAAGGGGCCTGGAGCACCTGTGTGCCCAGGAAAGGCTGAGAGCCCTGGGGCTGTTCAGCTGGAGAAGAGCAGCCCCAGAGGGGAGCTGAGCAATGCTGAGCAAGAGCTCAAGGGCCCCCAGGGGGGCAAGAGGCTGGGGCCAGACTTTGCTCAGGGGTGTCCAGCGACAGGACAAACTTCTTTGGTGGGAGGGTGTTGGAGCCTGGCCCAGGCTGCCCAGAGAGCTTGGGGAGTCTCCTTCTCTGGAGAGATTCCAAAGGCGCCTGGACCCTGCGCTGCTGGGCCCCCTGCTCTGGGTGACCCTGCTGGAGCAGGGGGGTGGCACCAGATGAGCTCCAGAGGGACCTTCTGACTCCCACCATTCTGTGATTCTGCAATTTGTAGCCTCCATTGGACTCTCTCCAGTAGTTCCTGGTCTCTCTTGAACTGCAGAGTCCAGCATTGCAGCCTGGACTCCAGATGTGGCCTCACCAGGGCAGAGGGGGGGGACAAACCTCCCTTGACCTGCTGGACACACTATTCTGAATGCCCCACAGAAGACCATTGGCCTTCTTGGCCATGAGGGCACATTGCTGGCACACAGGCAACTTCTTGTCCATCGGGACTCCCAGGTCCTTTTCCACAGAGCTGCTCTCCAGCAGGTCAATCCCTCACCTGTACCCCAACCTGTATCCCCAGCTAGAGCTCTCGGGTGAACAAGATGCAGCACAGAAGAGCTCCCCAAGCCGGCAGGAAATCTCAGGCTGTAATTTCACAAGTGGTTTAAGCCAACGCAAGACTAAGCTGCTGCTGCAACAGGCACTCCCACTTCCGTCCTCTGCAGCCACAGGTCCCACCCTACATTGTCAGCTGCAAAGTCGTCTTTGCAAGATGAGTTTAAACTGAGTAATTGCACTGCTCTGGTTATCTGCCCCAGCAGGGAAGCAGGAAGACAGAATTGAGGGCAAGGCAGAGGCTCCAATGACCCTTTGGCCCAGTAACCTGGTTTTAGGTCAAATTAAACGCTTACACCACACCCAGAGGTGATTTTCTCTCTTTCTTACTCCTTGGTGGAGTATTTTCGGTTTTTGTCCCTCCCTAAATCTCAAGTGTATCTGAGGAACAAGCACAGCAGCCTGTGCGCAGCATCCTTCAAACTGTGCTTGTTTATCTCAGGACAGAAAGGCTGAGAGATGTGGAACTGAGGTGCTTGTAAAGCTTAAATCTGAATGCAGAGAGATGACCAAAGAAAGGATTTGCCTATTTTCTTGTACAGGTTATTACAGCAGGGGCAGCTGGAGTACAGAGCAAGGCAGCATTTGAAGTTAACAAGAAATTGGGTCAACACCGAGGCCAATCACAGAATCACAGACTGACAGCAGTTGGAAGGGACCTCTGGAGATCATCTAGTCCAATCCCCTGTCCCAGCAGGGTCACCGAGAGCAGGGGGCCCAGGATCACATTGTCCTGCTGAGTTTGGAATCTCTCCAGAGGAGGAGACTCCACAACCATTCTGGGCAGCCTGGGCCAGGCTCCAACACCCTCACATCACAGAGATGCTCCAGTCCTTTCAGCATTTTTGCAGCCTCTGCTGGACTCTCTGGTTGTTCCTTGTCTCTCCTGAACTGGGAAGCCTAGAACTGGACACAATACTCCCTGTATCCAAAGCCAGAGCTGCTCAAAGGCCACACTGGTCCGCTCTGCACCTATGCCCATGAATCGGACTGACTGGCTAAAGAAATGGGTAGCGCAGATTACCAGAACAAGAACCGTTGACATTTCTCTCCCTTGCACCTTGATCCCTTCCTTCCCTCTGGAGTACAGTAGAACTGGGCAGTGAAGGAAAGAAGAAAACCAAACCACGCCACTAGCTGATGTTCTGCGAGTGTCCAATTCTTCCTTGCTGAGAGGAGGGCAGAAAAGTTGCCTGTCAGAGCAGAGGGAGGAGCAGGCTGGGTTAGCACAGTGAGCTGCAGCTCCTGGGAGCCGGTAGGGTCAAGCACAGCCCCTTCCCGCCATCTCCTGCCACACTGGCCAATTGCAGCACAGTCCAGACAGGCCCAGCTCCAACAGACTGGAAGCAAAGGACCCAGCCAGGCCTTTCAATCCAGCTCTGGATCTAGTTACTTATAGTAGGTTCTTAACACAAATATTTGCTTTTCCAATGCCCTCCTTCAAAGCTGGGAGACACTGTGCTCCACAGTTCCACACATCCCAGTATCTCACTGCACACTCTCATCCTGAGCAGGCCACGGATTCCGACCTTCTATTTACCAAAGGATGCTCATTTACCAAAACTCACTCATTGGGGTGAGGAAACCAAGAAGCCCAGAACACAGTGATCAGCAGCAGCACAACAACCGCAAAGCAGAAGTGCAGGGCTGCCCGAGCCACGCAGCGCTGGTGGCACGCTCCAGTGAGTGAGAGCCTACTGGAGACTGGATGCTCCTCAAAAGGCCCTGAGGTTTTATGGTCTTAGAACCCCCATGCAAAACTATGGGGAGAAGTCATGGGTTTATAAGAAGCCCCATCGATTTCTCCTGACTTTCCTTCTGAATGTTTTTGGGAACACTGATTAAAACAAGATCCTAATTTCACATGAAAAAGAAACAGGATAAGCAGCAGCCTGATCCCATCCACACTTGAGAGCATGCAGGGCAGGTTCTTAGGGTACCCATACAGACAATTCTTCCTATTTACACAATCCCAGAATTTCTCACTGGCCCTGTATTGCTTGAGGTGTCTCAAACAGGGGGACAAGAAGATGTCTTGTAGCAGACATGGCCCTTTTAGATCCCCCCTCACTGCACCACGCTCCTCTCCTGTGTGGCAGCTGCCAAATGTAAAGATGCCACTGAAACAAGTGACAAGGAGCATCCCCAGAGACCTGAGGAAGAGGCAGAAGATGAGTTTGCTCCCTTCAGTCAATGGTTCAAGAGGACAAGTGGTGCCAGGCTGAGAAGCCAACTCTCCTGTTGCCTACAGAAAAAAACAAAAAGCACCTGTGCAAAGGTATCCTACAGTGTCCAGCTCTATCAAAGGGCCTGAACTCCATCCCTCAACAGGTTTGTCATTCTGCTTTCTAGTGCTGGGATCCCTTCCCCTCCTCCGCTCCCAAGAGATATAATATTTATGAGCTGCCATAGGCTTCTTGGGAAGGTTCCTCCCCATGATAAAACAAACAGTACACAGAGAACATGAAACCAAGGAAAGATTTGCCCTACAGCAAAAAGTTACCCTAGCATGGGCATCTGGGAAAGGCAAAAATGAGAAAAAGGTTTTGGCACACTGCTGTCAAGGCCATGAGACTGCTCCTTAAAAGGAAATCCCTCATTTCTCATTTCAATGTTTCCCTAAAGAAGCCTGTGTCTAGGATCTTCAGCTGGGCAGCTTAACCCACTGGCATTTGCTTAGAACAAGTGACACCACCTCCCCACAGACCGCTGAATCTCCTCCTTCTTGCTAAACACTGAATTTTCCTACCTTTGCATAGCAAAAGATCACAGAATCATAGAATCCCAGACTGGTTTGGGTGAGAAGGGACCTTCCAAGGTCATCTAGTCCAAACCCCCTGCGGGGAGCAGGGACATCTGCAACTAGAGCAGGTTGCTCAGAGCCCCATCCAACCTCCCCTGGGATGGTGCCAGGGATGGGGCAGCGACCACCTGTCAGGGCAACCTGGGCCAGGCTCTCACCACCCTCACTGTAAAACACTTCTTCCTTCTTTCCAGTTTAAATCTCCCTCTTTTAGTTTCAAACCATCGCCCCTTGTCCTATCAATCAAGATAAATTTAAGAAGTATTTGTTTTCCTCCCTTAAGGGGAGCCATCATTCTTCTAATGGCTTAAGCAACAATTACCCAGCCACCACCACTATAAGCAGAGGACAAATGTCATAGGAAAAATGTGTTGCACAGTAACTTACTTTAGCAACCTGGCAGCCTGGAGAACCCACGGCTCCTGAGCAGCAGCTGTAATGAGTTTCCCATCCGCCTGGCACTGAAAGAGCAAGAGAAAGAGTCCTGGTAAAAAGAAACCTAAACCCCATCCCTCAATACAGAACTACCTGGGATGAGCACAGCAATAATAATGTGTCAAGCAAGGGGAAGAAATAAGTATGGATTCACACTTAGCCAGACAAACTCCAGAAGCCACCCAGATGCACTGGCAGAAAACCACAGCAGAGGTCAAACTAGGTTAGTGTCTTGCCCAACTAAGACCAGTAAACTCTCCTGGGCAGTGACAGATTTCTGGTGCTCCCCGGTCAGCCTTCCAAAACCACTTCTTTTTTTTCCAAAAGGCACAAGGATTGTTTTTTTCTTTTACGTTTTTTAAATCGAAAGATGAACCACCTCTGCTCCCTAGCGGCACGTTTTGGGGACCCTGCCACTACTTCCCAGCAGCTCTTTGAGAGGCTATTTCAGCAGCAGCAGGGCCATCCAGTGACAAAACCAGGAACTGTCACAACCTGTGAGCGTGACAAGCCCCAAATGCCCCAGAGCAATACAAAACCGATTCCGACTCTGTGTCTGGAGCTAGAGCAGAGCTAGCACAGGACCCCTCTCTGAAAGGAGTTACCTCTCTGTTTGCGCAGCCTTCCCCAGTGGTGGACACACTCCTCCTTGCGAATGCAGTTTCCAGAGGCTGAGACCATGTACTCGGTGCCACAGCGACAGCAAACCCTGCAGGAGGCTTTAAGAGAAGAAAGGCAAGAGTCAGGTCATTAGAAACCCTTCAGCTGTTAAACTTGGCCCAAGCTCACGTAAATGAGTCACTCAAGCTCCAAACGCCAGTGAAGTGGATTCAGAAGGTTTCCAAAACTCCCATCAAGGCACAGCAGTCCCTCTGAAAAGGCAGTCACCTCCTGAAAGCTGTCTCAGGGGCAAACACAAAACTCCCCTGTGGTTTTGGGTGAATAACAACAACAGCTTCAGCACAGTTCACATCAACATTTACTGCATTGTTTCTCCATCCACGACAAATTACGCTGTACTCTAACACAGTTATTTTAAGAAACGGGGTAAATAAGTCATTCTTTGGATAACAGAGCTAATGAAGCCTGGTTACGAGGAGGATCTGCGCCTTGTCACTTTTAACAGACATTCAAAAGCCTGAGCACAGCTCTTCTGTCAGGATTCTCCAGCATCTAAAAAAGGAAATGTGTAGAGCCCAGCCTGGCCCACCAAGGGGGCAGTTACAGATCTTCTTCCTCCTGCCATTGGTGCTTTTACTGCCACAAGTCAGAGATGGAAGATGCAAAAAGCCCCTGTAAAGGAGATGACAGTTGTGCTTCTGATCTCCACGCAGTTCCCCGAGTTCCAGTGTGAGCATTTAAGCTGCTTGTACATTCCGAGCTCTGCCTAATGCCAGTCTAGACCATTTTCATCCACTGATCATGGTCACAGCATTAACAAAACAAGGAAAACTTGTGAGACCTGGGGCAATTTGGCTGGAAAAGTCTGAGAGGGGATCTGATCAACACTGAGCAAGAGCTCAAGGGCCCCCGGGGCACAAGAGGCTGGGGCCAGACTCTGCTCAGTGGTGCCCAGCGCCAGGACAAGGGGCATCGGGCACCAACTGGAACCCAGGAGGTTCCCTCGGAGCAGGAGGAGAAACTTCTTTGGTGGGAGGGGGTTGGAGCCTGGCCCAGGCTGCCCAGAGAGGTTGCAGAGTCTCCTCCCCTAGAGAGATTCCAAACCCACCTAGACAATGCAATCCAGGGGGCCTGCTCTGGGTGACCTTGCTGGAGCAGGGGGGTGACACCAGGTCATCTCCAGAGGTCCCTTTCAACCCCACCATCCTGAGATTCTGTGAACAGCTTTAATTAAATAAGAACAAATTCAAAGATCCCGCAACATCTGCGGAAAACTACAGAAACAGAATGAGAAACATCATTTCAGAAAGGTATAAAGGATCTGGCTAGTGAACTGGAGAAAAGGGCTCTAAGAAATGCAGCACTGACAGCATTAAGGCAAGAGAGCTTTCGTATAGGTTGCTTCAGCAACCGCAGGACAAATGTAGACACAAGATGTTAGCAGGGATGAGCACTTAACACACTTCTGCGAGGTCTCTCCAAAGACATGCTCAGATGAGCAAAGTCCCTGATAATGCATCCTAAGTGCGTGTTCTATCCCTGCCACACCATGGCCCACTCTAAAGCGGCATCTGAGGAGCAGAAATCCTGCTGCAGGACTTCAGGAAATTCACACAGGACCACCCCATCCTGTCCTGTGTAAACTGTGGGATTCTTTTGTCCATATGCAAAAAGGGCTTTTGGAAACCATTTAACCCAGCACTGCCAAGAGATCAAGCAGAAAACTGATTCAAACCAGTAAGGCAAGGGCACAACCCACTGCAAAACCAGCCTGGCACAATGTCAGTTCGTATCCCACCATAACTGCCACTGATGTGCACAGAGACACATAAAAAACCTTCCCCTCGAAGACGGCAGCATCATCAGATGCTGAACAGGAGCCTGGCTGCAAAGCAGGACAGGAGTCTCCGGTTGGAATGGAGACAGCAAACCTTGCAGAAGGAAAGAGCCAGCAGAGCTTACAGTCAATCGTTTTCTTCTCCTCTGCGTTGAAGAGGACTGCACGGCCGGGCTTCTCCGGGTGAGGCATTGGGTAACCGTTCTCCTTCAGCTGCTCCTCAGTCATGAGATACTCCTTTAGTCGTCGGTACAGGGCAGCTCCTGCACACAAAGACAATGCTGAAGTCAGATCACTTAGGTAGGGGCTGTTTCTCTTACTGTTTTTTGCTTTATCGAGCTTCCTGGCAGGGCTCCCACTATTTTGAACTTGTTTCCACTGCCTCGGTTCAGGATTGACAGGGAGAGAGGTGTCAGGGCAGTGGTTTTTAAAATCTGGTCATACAAGCTGATTTTTAACCACTTCAACAACCAGCACTAAGTCTGTAAAACAGGTCTGAAACAGAATTCCTCCAAAGGGCCCATCTTAGGCCTTTTTGTTACCAATGTGTGTTCTCAACCCCCTATTTTAATGTTTTAAACACTTTAACTGATAATTTGTAACAGAGCCCAAACAATGCTCCTCAAAGGCCACCCGCAACCAGCGAAAAAATTCATTACCAGAAGCTTTCTTTCTGCTGTTGATTTCAGTCCGCTCGTTTCATTTCACAGAATAATTATAACTTCTTGCACTCTGCTCAATATCTCTTCTTTTGCCGCTACGTTAAACCCTTCCAATATTGCTGTGTACCTTTTGATGTTGCTTAGCTGATCTATACAGGCCCTTTTAAGCTTTCTCCATGTCAATTCTTTCTGCTCCGTGGTCTCCCTGGCTCTTCTCTGATCTTCTCAACAATCTGCCCACATCTCGTGGCAACCAAAATACCCATAACCAATTTGAGCCAACGTGAATAATGCTTGTGGCACAACCCTTTGGCTACGATATGACCTTACAATGACATTCACAAACGTGGATTTGAGCCCTGCAGAGCAGATGGAGATGTTTGTAAGGCTGCCTTTTAATCTGACGGGCACGTTGTAAAGTGCTGTTTCAGGGCAAGAAACACAAAGTGAAATCCAGACAGAAGTAAAAGCCCCCAAGTCAGTAATACTCAGAACAGGTAGCTTGGGACAGCTACAGATGCTACATCGAAGCCATGTGAGCTACATCAGTGAACTCACAGCCCAAAAAGGGGAATTATAGAATCACAGAATGGTTTGGGTTGGAAGGAAGCAAGAGACCTTTAGTGGTGGTATCATTGACTGAGCGGCTCTGGAGCACCACACCGCAGTCAGGTAACTACTCATAACACAGGCCTGGAGATAAACCACAGCAGCTCAAGCATCTGCCAGGCCTTGCTCTCCTCAGGCACAGTGTTACACCTCCAGCTGTAACTCACAGGTTACAGCCTCGAATGACAAGCGGTGTCTTACCTGTTAAATCCTCTGCTCTCAAGCTCCCTGAGCGGTTTAGAGTAAAGCTGGTCTTAGCAGCGAGCTTCCCTCCCAGCACAGCTTCATGGGACACCACTTTCTTGTTACTTGTCTCTGCAAGTGAGAAGAGGGAAGAAGCAAAACAGGACAGAGATCAGGTGTCCAGCTGAGTGACTTCAGTCCTAGAGCTTGGGCCACTACACATCAGCAAAGGGTGACTGTGCTTCTCCTCCTGAATTTTTGCTCTGCTCCAGAAACTGGCACGTGGAAGGTGGTGGCATCACTATGGGGAGCTTCATGTTTGCCCTGTCAGCCCACAGGTGCCTTTCTTAAGGGCAGCAATGACATTTTTAGAGTTTCCCTGGAAACTCTGGTAGCTCTACCTGCTTCCTCTGCACAGCAAGCTCTCCTATCGACCAAAAGCAAGAGAGGACAAAGCACAGAAGCAGCTTGACCCAGTCTGGTGTTGCATGGTGCCATCACCCACCCACAGCGAGCAGCTTTGTTGTCAGGTCCCTGCAGACCAGACTGCCAGGCTGAATCTTTCAGCTTCTTTTAGAAAGGAACTTCAGAGCTCTAGAATATGCTCAGCACTTCAGATAATGGCAGGTAGGTGCTTTTACTAATCATTAACTGGCAGCCCTCTCCTAAAGGCCAGCCTTCCAAGTTCAGCTGCTCTGACTAATGGCCACGAAGGTAATGAAGACAGAGAGAAGAAAAGGGAAGAGATCAGGAAAAAAAAATAATCACAAGAACAGCACAAATTGATTGTTTAATGTACCCTCTCGAGAGCCAATAATGAAATGTCTTAACCCTCTTCGTTTCTCTCTTGAAGCTTAATGTGTGTAACAGATTTCTGCGGTGATGGACGAGTCTATCACTTTGAAGGCATCATGTGAAAGTTATTCCATTAGCGGGGCTTTTCATTTTAAAGAACTTGTGCTAAAAAATAAAAAAATCCATGTGGCATTATCTCCATTTAGGTTCAGAGAGCCAACAAAGCATTGCAGGACGTGCCTCTTGAAGGCCCATTAAAGCTTGCCAGACTATAAAAAGCTAACCGGAGTTGTTTGCCTTTCAGCGTAGTGCTTTTGAGAAATGGGTCTGTCTTTTCAACAAGGTTCTCTCCGTGGCTTCTAAACCAAGCAGGGCTCTGATTATTAACCCACAAAGGTGGTACGTACTGTTCGTGCTGGTTGGGGAATTGGGCACTAGGCTTCGGAGCTTCTTTAAGGTGTTCACTGCCACATTCAGGTAGATGTTGCGACTGGTGCTACGTTCATAAGCCACCTTCTCTTCTGACAGAGCCTGCAAACCATGCAATTCATTACTGCACACTCTCTTCATGCTGCTGCTTTTGGAGAAAATAAATGTTTGGCTCTTAAAATACAGAATCCAAGTATCATAGAAAAAACCCCTGCCTATCAAGGAACGGAATAATGAAGTACAATATGGCACAAACATATATTGGTACTAGGGGCTGCCTGGATGAGTAAGAGAAAAAAAACCAAACACACACACACACCTGTCTTTTAAACAATTTGCTGGAAGAAGTATTTTCATATGAAACCTTCCCTGACAGATTAACAAAGCAGTTCTGGAACTGCTAGGGAAAGGCTGTTTTCCCCACTTTGGTAGGAGCACAAGATCTTAACTCTCAGGAAAAGGAAGTTTGGCAAACGTTCACTCCTTGGATGCAACAGGAACATTCCCCTTAGGGAGCTGTGCAGGTGAAATCCCACAGAAGAAATCCTCGTGGCATCTGCTTTGGTTACAAAACACACCACACAGCGTCCCGTATTTACCCAACTACCACAAATGGCCGAAGTTTTCCAATAAAATGCGTTAGTCTCTCAATTTTGCTTTTGGAAATTCTACTATGCTAGTCCCTACTGCTAGAAGGCTCCAAAAAAGCCTCCCAGTTCATAAGCAGCAAGTTTTACCAATTACATCACTCTCAAGCACTCACCTCTGCTCAACACCTTGATTCCAGGAGGTGTTTGCTGCGGTACTAGAGCAAAAAGCCTTTTTGTTCAGCTCGACCACAACGGACATTCCCCTATCACCCTCTTCTGGGGTTATTAAAAAGACTGTGTACGCTTTGTGAGGGAAGGGAAAGATGGGATTTCCTACTGGAAACTCCCACTGGAATTACACTTTCTGTTGTGCAGTCTGGAATTATTTAACATCAGTCTCCTCCACAGAACTCAAACCAGGACAGTGGATAAGAGAGTTTTCTGGGTTTTGGAAGGTCTTTGTCAAGGCAGAGGACGTTATTTTCTGCTGCAAACTCTATTCACGAGAAACAAGCACCCGTACAGACCTTATCAAATGCCTCCTGGGAGGAGGAGCAGAATTTCAGGCACTCATCAATGAAGAGATTGAGATATCTCTGACGAATGTTTGTTGGGACTTTAGCACCAAATTCTGTGGGAATAACAGGCCTCTGTAAGCTGGCACTCTAGAGATGAGACAGAGAGAGAGAGAGAGAGAGAGAGAAAGAGGCTATTCAGCGTTTAAGAAATATGTTGCTTTGAGACTCTCACATTTCCTGCGATGTTATTAATAGTGGCATGACTTCCTTACTGAAAATCTGCCCAAAGCTAAACAGAACATGCATCATTTCTGGTACTAAAAACATCACTTGAAGCTTTCGTGTCACCTTCAGCACCTGAACTACTTCAAAAAAACCAACCACACTTCATTACGCAACTCATCGGGCAGCCCAGGACTCCCAGCGGCATTAGTCACAGTGCCGCATTTACACACAAAAACATTTCAGACCAAGAAAACTGCAAGAGATTCGAGATCAGGACGGTACCAAGCACCAGGCTTTGAATTGGAGACCTGAACACACGACACCAGTGAAGCGCCCGACAGATGTCGTTTTCTTTCTGGTGCTCTGTTTGTGAGCAGGGGAGGCCTGCTCCTGCCAGGCTGGCCACCAGCTCCATAACCACACTTTCTGGGGGGATTCCTGTAACCTTACTGCTTTGAAGGTTTTTTTCTCCCTTTTTTTAAAATGGCAGTCACGATACTCCTGAAAGGATTTCCCCCTTAAATTGAATGACATATTCTTCAGGCATAAAAACACCCCATTGGACTGAGTTACGACCTACCACTGCAGTTTTCCATTTCACACCAGTTTATGCCTCAAATCACAAAATGTCAATCTTTTCTGGCAAAGAAACTGTCCATTCACCTCTAAAGCAACCGATTGTTCTGTCACGTCTTTCTCCATCCCACCCGAGATATACGTAAACCAAACCAGCTGCTACACTCCGTAATAAAAACAACTCTACAGAAGATACAAGCACGTTCAAAAGGGAGCAACTGGTCCTGTTTTGATGGGAAGAGCGCTCATTTCCTTCAGGAGACTTCCACTTTGATGACCTGTTCAAGGGGACTTGGTCTTTTTCATAACATAAATATTTATTTTCTCAAGCCTCAGCATGCTATCCTTAAGCACCTCTGTAACACTGGTAAATATTCTATCCTTTCAGTTGTTTCTTTTATTTTTAAGCAGCTTCAAGTTAGATGTTACTATGGCAGCTGTTTGGGGAAGAAAGAAAATGACTTTTCACAAGATATCATCCAAGAAGATCTCTTCAATCAAGCCCTGGCCCTTCTAACCCGGCAAAGAGCCCCTTACGCCATCTGCACGCTGCTCCATGAGGAACTCTATCCTGAATTGTCTTAGCGAGTACCACGCTTCCTCGTGCTCATAGGAAAGAAGGGACTTCTTTGCTATGGAACGCACATCAAAAGTACTCAGACTGGGCAGGCATCCCAGAGAGGAAGAAAAAAGAAAAAAAAAAAAAGCTTTTTTCCCAACTATTAGCATCAGCCTGAAGTTGAAATGATCCCATTTTAACTAGGTAGGTCACCATGGGACATTATTCATAACCACCTTCCTCAGCACGGCCTGCAGAGCTCATGCGGCCATGCAGTCATGCCTTTTGAATAGGAGAGGCTTCGCTCCCTGACACAAGCAGCTGCACACCGAGCCAGAGAGCACCACAGAAGACTCAAGCTGGAGATGAATGATCAATATTCAAAGAGACTGCAGCAGCACTTCAGGTATTTCTTTCGAACTCTCGTTTACTTTTTTATACAATACTATCGAGGAAAACCACAGGAAGAAACAAATCCATTTAATCAACTCAATGAAAACACTGCTCCGGAGAGAGCGCGACGTTTGGAGCAGTGCGGCTACGCACACCGCCCTCAGCTGGGAGCAGTAAGAGAAGGTTCCAAATGTCTCTTACCTGTAAGGAGGGAACATGCGCTACCCTTTTCGGCACGCTGGTGCTGGTGGTTTTTGAAGCCATCCCAGCTAAGGTGCAAGTCTTCAGAGAAAGGGTGGGTGCTTCAGAGTCATTGGAAGGTGGGACACTCCTGCCAGCAACAGTTGTCTTATTACTCATGAGGCCTGCAGGAAATAGAAAATATATTCAGGTAGAAATCCTACCACTGGGCTTCAAGTTCCCAGCATGACCTTACTATGTTCACGCCAGAAGCTGCAATTTCCTCCAAAGGGCTACAAATTGGGTGATTTTACCACCTTCCAGGCAAGGATGAAGGAATGTTCTGCCAGAAAATGTGCCTCATTTCTGTTTGTTTTGGGGGGACTGAGTCAGCAGAGTTTAAAGAGGGAACACTGTCAGCTACAATGTCGTCACGTCAGCACTGAGTCCTTCCAACTACAAAGGGATACATACCAAGGAGCATTAATTAGCACTTCCCTCCTGTTCATGCCACCTCTAAAGGCTTAAATGGAAGAGTGAATGAGGAGCAAACACGCTCCAAAGAAGAAACAGAAAATGAACAGGCTGAAGTGAGTAGGGGCTGTGTGATACCGGGGCGAGGAACGGGGCTGTACATCTCGGCAGCCACTTTTCAGAACAGGACGGAATTTCTTAGGGGAAAGACCTTCCATGGTCACTATCAGCAAAGATTTGAGTTGTGGCCAAGGCTACACATCTCCTGAAAGTTCCACACCTGCTTGTGAGAAATGTGAGCAGAAGGCGCTGTCTTTGAACAGGGAGGAGGACAGGACAGAGATCACAAACAACATCGCTGCCTTACTTTGTTTAGCTGCTGCGGAAAGGGCTGCATTTGGCACATGTGCAATCCTCTTCTTTTCTCCTGGCAAAGAAAGAGAGGCCTTTTGAACAGCCACAGCCAGCTGTGCCGCCTGCTGCTGAGCCAGCTGGATCCTCTGGTAACAGATCTCCTGGGCGGTGGGGGGACGGTACGGCCGGATTACAGGCTTGCTCGGGACCTCTGCCTGCACGGACGGACAAAAAGGTTTCAGAGCCAGTACGTTCGCCGGCTCAATCCCACCCTCTAGCCTTCCTTCACTTGAGAAAGGTCTCTTTTCCTCAATTTCTCTCTGTTAGCAAACAGGGGGGTTTGACAGGAGATGATCCCAAACATCTTCCTGAATAAAATATTTAGTCGCTCACCCAAACCCATGACATTAATGACTGGCCCTCTGGCAGGGCCACCCAGCACTCTGGCATTGTCCTAAATTGGTAGGTGGTATTTAAACTACTTGTTTAGTGGCATCCTGTTCCCCAATGCTCTAACCCACTTCTCAGCTCCACAGTCCTGCACTAGAAAACAAACCCAGCCCTATGCTGCCTCCAATCTGCTGCTTTAGATGGTACTGCAACAAAAAGGTGACCAACTATTCTCCTTTCCCTTTTTCTATACAAGGCAGAATTCTACAGCTCTGCCCTGCACTGAAGACCTGGTGCCACGTCCCCTTGTGCTACCGCAGCTCCCCACCTCTCTGCAGCCCTGCTTCTGGTCTCTAATTCCTGAAATTACTTTAGTCTCACATATATGTATTTATGGGATTAGAGCATTACATAAGTTGAGCTCTGAATTTTAAACAGACTCTTCCCCTGCCCACTTTGGAGGCATTTCCCTGCTTCAGCCCTTACCAGCACAAACAAGTTAGAGATGTATTTCCTTTGATGTCCAAATTTAGGTTGCAGGAAAGGTGCCAGAAATCATGTCAGCAAAGAGAGAAGTTTTCAAGCGGAAGCACAAGAGAAGCAGCAGCACTACCAACTTCTCCACGCTACCTAATAGCCTTTGAAAGCTGAGGAACAG
Organism: Baryphthengus martii; assembly: GCA_013396935.1. Lineage (NCBI taxonomy): Eukaryota > Metazoa > Chordata > Aves > Coraciiformes > Momotidae > Baryphthengus > Baryphthengus martii. The sequence goes on along the minus strand of VWZK01020459.1, from coordinate 44,000 downwards.
GCGTTCCCTTCTGAAATTTCTTCAGAGAAGGGTGTGCTTGCACAGCCCGTGTGTAACACAGTGTTTCTGAAACCGCAAACTGGGGGCAAAGCTGGTACCTCCTGGTCTCCAGTGCTGACACCAGCTTCTGTGCGCAGCTGGACATTAACTGATAATGACAGACTTCCGAGCAGGACAGGACAACAGGACACTCATTTTCTGCCTCACCTTCAATTCCTTTGGCCCATGGTTTCCCCCAGCACCTAAACTAGAACTCAGCTCCCTCCCCTTTTGCTTTGCTCAGTCAATCACAAGTAAGAGCAGATACTTGGCTTGGCAGGACACAGTAAAGCACGAGCCTCGACTCTGTATGAAAAGCAGCAGTTCAGGTCTTATGGCACCTCCTGCACAGACTTGGCAGCCACGCTGAGCTGAGATGCTCCAGGGAACACACGGTGCACTCACAGGGCAGCTGCTGCTCAGCACACCAGATCGGCTCTGTTTGCCCACACAACGGCGGGCCCACATCTTTGGAAAGCGTTTTGGGATCAGCTGTCACATTAAGAAGATGTATTTAAAGATTTGTACATGTCTAAAAGGCACCCATTTACAATAAATATTTGAGTTAATGAATTTCCAGCCCATTTGCTTCAGTGTCTTATCTCCTCGCTTTGGAAGAAAGGGACCTTATCGAAACACATGAACTGGCTGAAGATATGTAGTTAAATAAAACACATCATATTGACCTCAAGGCTTCAAATCATTAAAAGCAAAGAAACCTTTTCTAGACAATTAATTTGAATTATCCAGTTCAAATCAGTGCGTTAAGTCTCCACATTATCCTGCTGAAACATAAAACTAACTAATCTGTGCTCAAAACCTGGAGGGAAACACATTAAACTTTCAGAGAAAACATGAATTGAAATCCCAGTAAGAAAGAAAGAAAGAAAACATCCTCAGAATGTCTTCCTTGCCTTTTTTTTTAATCTTCTCTGTATTTAAAATCTTTTCACAGTTTTGAAAGAAGAGCATCAAACAAGATACTGCTGCTATTTTGGTTGATGCAGAATGGATGTAAGATGACGGTTTTAGACATCTGATAGAATTCACAGAGTGACCTTCTAGGTCCATAAGACAAAGAAAAATATTCCAGACACAGACTGACCTTGTCCAGCTCATTTTTATCTAAGTGACTGAATAAAGCTGTACGGTAGAGAAATGAACACCTCAATTTATCCCAATGAGTTCCAAGCTGCAGAATCCATGGAACTCCTCCACAACTCACTTTTCATTTTATGAAGGTTTGTTAAGAGTTTGCTGCCAGTTGTAACACAAGTCTAAGCACCTTTTCCAGAAATCAGAAAGGAGAGGAAAGAAATCTGGCATAGAGGAACTCCAGCGCAACAGCTCGTACGCTCCTGCCTGGACCTGGGACTGCATTATTTTCCAGTGTCAGAACAGGACAGAAAATCCTGAACTTTTTATTCTAAAAGCTTCACTTACATTGCCTGGTTTGACAAGATGAGAGATCCTTCTTTTTTGGCCAGGAAACAAGGTAGTTAAATTATCTTCTGTCTTTTCTTCAGTTCCTTCCTCTTTGGATACCTGAAAAACAAAAAAAAAGTTTCCAAAATGGAACAGACTTGAAGATCTCTCTCAATGAAGAAACCCAAAAAGTCTCCTTTTGGGTTAACAGAAAGTTCTCGCAGGTGAGAAGATGTGGGGAGCTGCCGATCAACAACATCGAACCTTGTTTGGAAGCCAAAGGCCACCAGTGAAGTCAACAAAGAGCAGCATTATAGCTTCCAGCCAAGAAGCCACTCTACGAGTTGGGAGCTACAGCACCGGCAGGATTCGGGCAGCCCCCGCTCGCCACCGCAGCCCAAAGCCCCCTGCTCCTGCCAGCTGCTCCCACCGCACCTTTCCTGGCATTTGGAAAATCCAAGAGGGTTGGACTTTCTTGCAAGAATTTGGGAGTTGACTCTTTTCTGCCCTTGTATAACCTTTCAAGGTTCTGAAAATGTGTTTGAAACCAAACCACAGTGCCCCCACTTCACCTTTAGGGAAATATTTCACTGCCATTTTACCCACAGCTGTACCTGCAGACGGACAGCGCTGGCGTATCCCCAGCTCTGCTACTTGGGGCCAGAAACCCCGGGGGAAGTAACAGCTGCCCTCTAGCCAAAGCTACTGCTGAGTGAGCATCTCAGACTGGGTCCTGGAGGGAAATCACTTTAAAACCTCCTTTGAATTTGACTTGGCTCTTCATTTATACAGAAGACATTCCTTGAGTTTATTTTGCAAACCTTTAGGTGCTCTCCAGTCAATCTTGCTTTCAGGTTTCCAACACAACGCTCTGAGCGGAGACGAGACAGACAATCTCTCAGAAACTCAACAATGGAGCTGCAAGCTGTCTTTGGAGACCAGCTCAGACTCCGCTTAGGCTGAGCTCGTGTTCCTCACCAAGAGGGCACTCTGAAGAAGCACCACGTACTGAATCACTGCACTCTCTAGGAACTCAGTAATTTAGCTACATCCCTAATAAACTCTCTCACAAAGTGATGCTTCCTGGTAGAAAAGCACCGCCCTGCCCACACGTACCTTCCCTCCAGACCAGCATGTTACTGAGACCAAACGCCACCAGCTCCATCTATAAAATTACTCCCTAAACAAACAAACAAACAAAATTGCCCTGTGACCAACTCCACCCACCAGAAATGTGGCGGGGAAGCAGCCACCTACTTACAAACACCCATCTCTGCAAGAAGGACCCCTCCGCTCTTCCCAATGCTTGTTTCTCCCTTTCCAAATTCAATTTCAGCGCAGGGATATAAGGTAAAGCACGTGCAAAGGAAACACAGGAGGCTGCTGACAGATGAACATTGCCTCTCCATGCTGGAATTAACCGTTTGCAGTGAGTAGCAGCCCCTGGTTCAGCACTTTCTCAATTCAGCCCATTTTGAATCACCCCATATTTGGAAAGCTCTACATGGGTTAGTATTTCCCACTATAGATTGTGTGCCCTTCAACTATTTTCACTTAAACCGGATAATTCGGAGAAACAAAATAAGAAAGTGCTCTTTCCTAGTTGGGAATTATACTAAACACTGAAGAAAGATCAGCTGAATATTAACCAAGCAAAATCAAGCAATGCGTAATAGTTCAGAAGAAAATCATTACATTGAACTGCTTTACATAGTTTCTTCTACCAAGGCATTTCATACGAGTGTAAAAAAAGGTCTTTACTTGTCAGCAACACAGAATTCTCTATAAACAGACAGAGAGTTCAGCAAAAAGCATTAATAGTCCAGCTATTCTTTACAAAAGATGAGCTCTCCTCCCTGTGCTGCAGATCCCAGCGCACTTTGTCCTCCACACACAGATGGGCATGAATGGAAGAGTTTTGTTCACGGCCACTTCACCCACCCAACAAACAAAAGCCTGAAAACCAGCACCAATGTTTGATGTTGGTTTAATGAAAGTCAACAATCAATCGTAGCAGGAGAAACTGCCTTTCCGCCACAGTCGCACGGTTCCTGCTGCACTCACACTGCCCCTCCTTCATACTAATAATCATAGAATCACAAACTGGTTTGGGTGGGAAGGGACCTTCCAGGGTCATCTGGTCCAACCCCCCTGCAGGGAGCAGGGACACCTGCAACTAGAGCAGGTTGCTCAGAGCCTCATTCAACCTCCCCTGGAATGGGGCCAGGGATGGGGCAGCGACCACCTCTCGGGGCAACCTGGGCCAGGCTCTCACCACCCTCAGTGTCAAACATTTCTTCCTTCTCTCCAGTCTAAATCTCCCTCTTTCAGTTTTAAACCATCATCCTCGCCCTGTTGCAATAGGCTCTGTTAAAAAGTCTGTCCCCATCTTTCTGACAGGTCCCTTTAAGTCTTGAAAGGTCCCCAGAAGGTCTCCCTGGAAACTTTTCTTCCCCAGGCTGAATCTGCTCAGCAATGCCTTGGACAGCCACGCTCATCTTCTGGTAGCTCCTCTCCCCCAGCACACAGAGGGGCCCTGATTTTGTGACCTTGCCTCATTAAGCCTCCCAGATAATATAGCAACACCAACACCTCTGCACCGCAGTCAGATGTGCCAGATGGATAATGCCAGATACAAGTTTGCGGGGTTTTCTCAAAGTTGTTAAGTTTGTCACCTTTTTCTTTTCGAAAGCTCCTTCCAATCTCATTCCCTGAACACCTGCTCTGCACAGGAGCAAAGCCATCCCAGCCAGGAAACTCGGACGTGCTGGGTTTGAGCAAGTCAAGCGATCCAGCCCTCCACATAGATCGAGTTTGCTCCTGCTGCCAATTCGAACTCAGACATCAGAAGATGAAGGATGAGGTTTGGCTGCTCCTGCTTCCTTGCCCCAGGTGCTGTTGGAGGGTCACTCTCAGCAGCTGCTTTCTAGCCTTTTACACTTGCTCCGTTCTGTTCTACTCTTCAAAAATGAGGGTCTTGCATCCTCTGAGGAGCACCTCATAGCCACTGGCAGAAGCCTTTTTATTTATTTAACATTCATGTAAATGGTGCCTTTTTACCTCCTTATTCTGAAACCCTTCTTTACCCTTTAAGAAATTTTATGCTCCATGTCTTATTTGCATCACCTACAAGGTATCCAGAGCCCCTCATAAGCACCTGCAGTATGCACTGAAAATAGGAAACAGTAATTTGGGGAGTCTCCAAAGTGTTCAGTGCCAATTACACTGACTTGCTCGCACCAACACATTGTCCTGGTTCTTCCTGCCACCATGTTCCTTAAACGACGCTGCAACAAGGCGGCATCGCCCAAGATTAGCAAATGTGGATTAGCTTTGACATACCCACGACATACTCCCAAAGCCTTTTCTCCAGCCATTCAGGCCACCACAGGTCTTAGGTCAGATGGAGACAGAAGTAACTGTTAATCCTGAAAGCTCTAGGCCTTCCACACAAAAGGTGGAACCGAATCTCTACATTTCACAGCAGCTTTCAATCCAGCAGGTAAATTCAGGTGTAAACTCTTCAGAAGCCTCAGGCACGACAAGGAAGAGATACGGACTCTCCCTCGGTAGCCCTCTTCAGCTACGTGAAATAAGCAACACCACTAAACCAAACCAGAATCCCTTCACCTTTAAAGGTGAGAGAACCAACTCAAACCAGCGTTACCTGTTTCCCCAGCCTTCCCTTGTCTTCAGTTTTCACATCTGTAGATTCATTAAAAATTCTGAGACACTCCTCCATTGGATCTGACTCAAAGTCCAAGTCTTTCTCAAGGATGGAGTAATCAATGTCATCAGATGTTGAGGAAGATGACGACTTTGACAACTTGGAGCGCTTCACTTTCTTTGTCCCTTCGTTTTCACTCCCAGAGTCTGAACGAGAGTCACCACCATCTGAGTCTGAGCTCACATCAAGTAACGTGGATGTCAAAGGCCGGCCTTTGTCATCGTCCTCTCCACTCTCATCCCCAAACAGGTCAGCGTGACTCAAATTTCGCTGACTCCGATCCTTCTTGGGATCTCCTTTTTCCGTAGAACTGACCTTTGTTTTCTTCCGCTCCATCGCCGGGGTCTTGGTCCCTTTCTCCCTGTTTTTATGACCAGAGGCTTCCTTATCATTTTTCACATCAGTTGTTTTCAGCTTGGAGTCTTTCTTGCTGTTCCCCAGCTTCTCTGTGCTGGAGCTTTTGGCAACACTCTCACTCTTGCTTTTCCCTGAACTGCTGCTGGCAGACTTGGTTTTTTCTTTCTTAAGCCCATCCACTTTTTCTGACTTTTGTTTTTCAGACTTCTTTGAATTCCCATCAGTTTTCACTCTGATACTTCTATCTTTGCAGTTTTTCTCTTCATTCTTGGATTTTAATTTTTCTTCTTTCTTGAGCACTTTTTCTTTTTCTGTATTTTTACTTTTCTCCTTCTTCCCAACGTCACCAAGGCCAGGCGTTTTACTAACATCTGACTTTTTCTTTTTTGTTTTGTCTTTTGAATCTTTGTTTTTATTTTCAATTTCCGGGTCATTCTTACCCAAACACAATTTCACTGCTTTTACATTCTTGTCTGATAAGTTTTTGGCAAGATTTTTCTGTGAACCCAAAAGGTCTTCCACACGGCGTTGCACCGCCGCTTCTTTGCTATCCTGAGAAGCCTCCAGTTTGGAACTCTGCTCTTTGGCTGAAAATCCATCATTTGACTCACTTTCAGAACCAGCTTTTGATTGTGAACTAACAGAAGTTGGCTTATAGTCCACATCAGTCTCATCCTCAGAGGAGGAGAACCTGGCACATACCTCCTCCTCATCAGGTAGTTCACAGAGCTTCTTTCGCGACGGGGAGTAGGATTCCTCATAACTAGAGACCCTGCCCCTTTTAGACCCTTTTGGCTCCTTCGTTGTGGCTTTGCTCAAAAGTCTGGCTGAGTAATTTGAAAGTGGGTCGTATTCCAAGTCTGTAGAAGGCTTAGAGTCATCAATCACATATTTATTGTTAGTGACAGTGCTGCTGTATTTTTTATTCTGTACTACAGCCTTGGGAACATATTCCAGTGAGTTACCTTTAGATCGGGAAGTATCCAAAGTGTATTTGCTTGACCGGTTGGCAGCAGCGAGAGGAGTAGGGTTGTAGTCTGAGTTATTATTAAAGTTGTAGCTACCTGGATTGTATTCTAAGGAAGGAAATGAATCATTTTGTGTCCCAGCAGCTGACACAGGTGTAGTCGAAATGAGGGAGGAGGCCTCTGAAGCACTGAACTCCTTTGTCGTTTCTAGCAGCTCCTCATACTTTTTCTGCTCTCTCTCAACTTCATTTTTGACTGCCTCAATGGCCTTGTTGACCAGTTCCAGCTCCAAAATACCAGGTGTCACATCGGCAATGTCAGCCAGAGCATCGTCCTCCACCTCCAGCGAGGGCCTCGGAAGCTCCGGGTTGTAGGGATCATAGCCTCGCTCTGTAAAAGAGAAATTTAAAATAATTTACTGCGAGCAATTAGGTAAAATTGTCTTTTGAGTAATATTTTTTTTTAAAAAAAAAACGTCTGTTTAAGAGCTGCTCTCATCAAAGCCCAATAGTGAAAGACACTCTCAAAATCCATGCTCTCATCTCCACAGAATAAATGTTTGCTATCAAAAGTCACGAGTGATATTCTCTGGCCAGTGGCTAGACTAGATTTTACAAACTACTCCTGGATCTAAGGACGTATTTACAAAGTGTTTTTAATACTCACGGAAAAGCTCTGTAACTTAAAACATTTTGGGGGGCACCAAAGAAAAATTGTTGTATTAAGACCAAGAGGAGCCGAGTACATGCAGAACTATCGGCTGAGTTCAATGAAGTGACCAAGGGAGGAAAGAGGATTCCAGTACAAAATCTGTGGATTAGGTTCTCACTTATCGATAGTGACGTCTAAAGCCCACCAAAAGCCACCAATATTCCTCAAAGCTTAGGGTTTCTCACAGCAGCTGCAGGAAGACCAGCTTCATTTGGACTGACAAACCGCTAGGAATAAAAAACTACAAGTACAAAGGCAACGTCACTCAACCAGATACAACAGCCACCAAGACAGGAACACTAGACACCCAAACCATTTCTCTCTTTAACATTTCTTTTCAGACAAGCCCTTTCAGTGGCATCTCCTACACAGGCGTTTCTAGGACCATGAAAAGAGGACACACACTGCCCACGCTGCACAGGAGAGCTTTGGTGAGTGATGGTCCACCCTATGGAACTAGATGGAAAGGCCAAAACAGCCTGTCCAAGGGACAACATAGAGCTGGAGAGTTTGTTAAAGCTCGTATCGTAATGTTCACCTTGAAAAGGATGTGGGAGCGGCCATCACCAGCATCAACGCTTTTGATTTTCACCCCACAGCATTTCCAGCTCATGGTGAAAAGGACGGGGAAAGGGTATCACTCTGACGTGTGCAGTGACAGTTTCCCTGCTACCAAAGAACAGGCAGGAAAATAACCACCTGAAAAAAAGTTAAGACTAGGAATGGAGGAACCCAGCAATAAAGACATTGTTTCTGTCAGCATTTACCACACAAACAGAAGCTACCGGTACTTCAACGGCTGCTTTTTGATTATGAACGGTTTTCAGTGCCTGTTTTATCACAGTGTCTCTGGATGCTGCTATTCCAGAGGAACTTCTTGTTCCTCTGCTAGAAGGACAGTAGTAAAATTGGCTTTCCAACATGAACATGTAGAAGAACAAAATAATAAGGAGAGGGATAAAAGATAGGGCAAAAATGCACACCTCTGAGGTCTGAGGGAGATGAGAGAATTTCTTGTAACAGCCAAAACTGAACAGTGTTTGCAGGCACCTTTTCTACCATTCTCACAAGACTAAGTTGGATTTTGTTGGTTTCTGGTTTGTCGTGGTTTTTTTTTTCGGAGAGGACCCATGAACACACAGCTTCCTCTGGTGTAAGAAAAGACTGTCTAGCAGCTGGCAGAATTTGCTGCCAAGGAAGCAGAATAACAGAGGGCGTGTTAAATTAAAGGCAGTCGTTTCATAAAATAGTTTTTACCTCTCTGGGTTTGCAAAGTTCTTTTCCAAACCGATCAGGTCCTGGCTGAGCAGGGACTCTGGGCAACCACTGTGTGATGTCACCATCTGCCAAAGGACAGCGTGAGCTGTGCTGAGGGCCAGAAATGTGGGGGAAAAGGGAACAAGGTGATATATTTCTAGAATTAGCTCCTCCTCCACCTATTACAAAATGCTTTACAATCAACATACGAGGAGCGTTTCTAAGACGAGCATCTGCTCTTCCCCAGCACAGCTCGAATACTGGGCAAGAGAGGGGAAGATGGCAAACTGGAGCATCTCAGCAGATGATGTACATCAACAGATTGATAACCAGAACCTAGTTAGACAAAGAAACCAGGAAGAAATGTAGATAATGAGGAAAAAAACAGGAACAAACGTAGAAGTGAGCATCAGCAAGGCTCATATATGTAAACAGCTTATCAAAATAATTAGGTATAAATATGAGTCTGAACACTCATAAAGACCAGTGAGCCCTCCATCCCTGGAGGGATTTAAAAGCTGTGTGGATGTGGTGCTGAGGGACATGGTTTAGTGGTGACCTGGCAGTGGTGGGGGAATGAGTGGACCTGATGACCTGAAAAGTCTTTTCCAACCAAAATGATTCTGTGATTCTGGCCGCCTCACTTCTCATCGCTTTGTGAAACATCAACTCCACACCGGTAGAGAAGAGCAGTGCAGTGACTGGAGTCAGCTATTGAGCCACTGCCACCTAACTCCAGACACTCAAGTACAAAACCGAGGAGCCGAGTAGATGCAGAACTATTGGCTTAAAGAAAACTGTTTTGTGCATTTTCTTTCACTGGAATGGCCAGATGTAAAAACATATTCTGATCTCTGGGAATGGGCATGAAAAAGCTCTTCTGTAGGTGTGGAGGAGGCCTGATGAATTAAGCAAGCATTTCAGATTAAAGGCTGCCTTCTCCTTGAAAGCCACTAGAGTAAGTGGGCTCCAGGATATTCATCAGGACTGTCCCCTCTGGCCATGACACATTAGAGGACAGAGGAGAGAAGTGGGGGGCTGTCCTCAAAGTCAGAGAAATTAAATATGCTATCCGAAATCAGACCACTTTCTCAGTTGCCCAGTTATACTTTCAGGAAAATCCAGGATCTCTGGGCAGCCCAGCCCGGTGCCACACAGGCAGGCACCCAGCTACACCCTTCTCCCAATCCCAACAATCTGGATAGAAGATGGAAAGGAGTCTGGTGCAGCTTCTGCATTTATTCCTCTCCCTTTCAAACACTAAGCCGAAGACCCAGGGTGTAAAGATGGATCATGACAAGATGACCTACGCTGGGTTTGCTATCCTGATACTCGAGATGGCCGCAGTGTTTCTGCTGAAGCAAATTGAGACAGTGAGAGGCCCCACAAAGCAGAGTAACTCTTTAGATGGATGTCAAACCCTGAGCATACACCATCCATTGAGAGCCAGGAGATAATGAGACTTGAGATGCCAGCTCCTTATAGGATTGTGAACAACACTGCTATCAGGCCGCTCTGTAAAATACAAACTCTTTTAGTAAGTTAATGTATTTCAAACATGTGAGACAGTCCTTCTGAGACACAAAAAGGCGAAGCTTACATCGACACTATACAAAACAAGTAATTACCAATTTATTTAACCTAGAACTACTTTAGAATAGACAAAAATGAACCACACTTAAATCAGCCAGTTCAGCACAGAGTACACACAGATGTAAACTAAGATCCTTTCAAAAACTTGAGGCTGATGTTTTTTTTCCTGGTTAGTGATGTTGTTGGTTCTGGGAAACAAGGCCTCTGTTCTGAGATGGAGCTGGTTTATTACAGAGCTGCTATCACTCCCAGCACCTGGCTGTACACTGGTCCTCCTGTTTTGCACATCAGGCCAAGGCAGGGAATAAAGGCTGACGTTAAAGGAATAATGGGAATACAAGGTCACCTGTTCGACGTTAAAACTTATTTTACAACAAATCACTCTGGAGAAAAAGATGTCTCTGTCTTTTATTTATTTTTTTTTCCAAGCACCCTACCAGATCACATACTTCAGATGCTTTAAACACAGAGAAGCCCAAAGGTACGACAGGTACCCATGGCTGTATCCCTGTGTGTTTTGGAAGAGGAACCCAGCTCTCACACATGTGTGGGACATGGATGACAACTACCTTCCTTCCAGACAGAACAGAGCTGCTAAGCAGCTAAGCTGCTAACCAAAAGGGAGGCAAAAAAATGAGAAACTCTTGAATTTATGGCAATCGGGATCTCCAAAGGGAAGAGGCTGCTGGACAAGAGCAGAGGGATCAGCACGGGCCAAAAGACAGCAAATGTTTCAAGTCATCCATTTTCCTGGGTCACCTGGAGCTGGCAACAATAGGTGCATTCATCAGGAGCTGGGGATAGTGAAAGCTACTGAGAAACCTCTTTGTAGGAAAAAAAAAAACGCGTTTTTATATTAATGTCAACAGAACAGCTTTGTTAGCTTAACAGCTTGCTTGTGTTTACAGTGCCAGTACTTAGCAAATGCACAACTTTGCGATTACAGAAAAATTATCACCACCGGAAAACTATTTGAAGCTTTTCATTTAATACTTCACATAAGAGAGAGTGATTTCTCAAGAACAAAATATTTCAAAAAGGCTTTACCAGCAGGCTGAGTTTTTCTGTTCTTTAGAATTAAACAGCACAAAAGAAATGGCAAGTTTTGGTGCAGACTTCATTTGCAAGTACCCAAAGCCAATTTCCAGCAACTAATTTAACAATAATATCCAACCACTTGGAAATAATTAACAGAGATTTAAAATAGTACGTTTCAAATAATTATCCAGAGTAAATGGGTTAGGAGAGCAGGTAAGAGGAGCTAAGAGAAATGTTTCTAAAGTCTTAAACATAAACCTAGTCCTAATGAGAGTTTTTTTTTCTCCTTTCTCTTCTTAAATAGTAAACTTAATTATTAAAATCATAAAAACCCTTGTGCTGCCCTAAGAATATTAGAGAAGCCAAGTTTGAGAGGTATTACAGTCAGTCTAGTCCAAGCTGGCCTCTCTCTGTGCGGTCCGTTCCTCGCATTTGTCACTCCATGAGAGGTATTTGATGCCACCGTGCCGAAGTACATCACGAACCAATACGGTCACTTCTTTAGTGGAAAAAAGGAAGCAGATGTGAGAGAAGAAAGTCTGATATTAGCAAGGCTGAAAGAAGTTTGAGCAGTCGTTCCTCATGCTGTGGTATTTTTAAACCTGCTGTGACAAAGCCTGCGGCAAGTCCGGGTAAGGTTTCACCAGATGTTGTCAGCCAGCCTGAGCGCTTGCGGCCGCCGGACCGTCCCGGTGGGCTGGGCTGGCTGAGCAGAGAGCTCACTGGAAGGTGTCCCAACCAGCACGGGGAGGGGTGGATCACAGCCAGGCACCGTCCTCGTCCAAGCCATGAGCTCAGCCACTCTAGCCTGCTGACACGCTGCAGCCAGAGAGGAGACGCGGACCTGCCCGCAGGGACCAGCTCCAACGTCACCGTGTCGCTCCCGTACGTTATCCCGACTCGCTCGGGTAGGAAACTCATTTTGACAAGAGGATGTCACGGCAGATGCCTTAAAGCAGTTCAGACAGGAGTGTCCAGGGAAGCAGAACACACCTCATTTTATTCAAGACAATGCAACAAGGTGCACTGTTGCCACTGGTGGCTGCCCCCTCTTAACAGCCTCAGAGACGGTCCTGGAGGACAGCTGAGCCTGCCACTGCTTCACACAGCAACACTGCTTAAATCCGAGGATGCCCAAGCCAGAACCAGACGGTTTGGCCTGTGCAAAAGCCATTTATATTCACCACAATGTCACTGACATCCCTCCATGGCCACAGGGACTCACAGTCCCACCCACTCTGGGGCTAAAACAACAGCGACAGGTAAAGAGCATCAGAGGGCTGTCAAGAGCTGGGATAATGTAAATGTTTGCCTAAGAGGGAATCACACCATTGTTACCTTTCTCCCGTAACCCAGGAAAGAAAGTGAGAAACACAAGCGGTTTATCTGCCAGGACAGGGGCAGAAAGCAAAGGCTGGCACCCAAAATATCACAACTCTTCCCCAGCCTGTCACCATGCTGGCTAGAAGGCGACTCGTTGGTTTAAAATTGATGGCACCTTAATCTGGATATTCAATGTTTGGGGAATCTTTTCACTCCCTCTCTCATTTTAGCTTTGAGGTTATTCCTCAACATAGGAAAGTGGAAATTCTCTTTAGACAAAAAAATAAAATGACCAAGACTTATTTTTACCTGTTTTCAAGATAAAGACAGATCGGAAAACATTTCCACATTCTGTACAAGTTCTAGGTAAAACTAAGGAATTACTGCAAAAGTGAATTAACAGAGCGAGGCTTCTTTTCAATGAAGCATAAGGAAAAACAACCAAAACAAACAAAACCCCTAAACTTCCAAGTATTCTGGTGTCTTCTTTTATCTCTATCCAACTCTGCCTTGAAAATTTTCTTTGCCCAGTGTGGTCACAAGCAGCAACACCACTCCTCACCCACCAGTCCCTTCATTTTCCAGCCTTTCTCCGGCTTGCTCAAGATAACTTATCTTCTCAACACCTGCCTCAGCTCTTTAACTATTTCAGGTCAAGAATTCTCATTTAAGACAAAAAAAGCCCCCAACAGTATTTCAACACACAACCAGACACTTTGAAAACCAAAGTTAAAACTAAAGAAAAGAATCTTTCAAGCTGCGTTACATTTAAAAACTTCCTCTGTGGCTTATGAAAGACCAAGCCCAAAACTTAAACTGGTTTTAAAACCTGTCCGGCTTTAGTTAACTCAAAAGCTGGAATGACTATGTTGCAGCTCCCTCCTGACTCGGGCACACGCAGCTCCACAGACTCCTCACCAGGAGCCCGATGCACTCCCTGATCCTCAGCACGGATACGCTCTTTAATAAAAAGGCAAGATCTCCTGGGGAAATGAAAAGCCTTGTGCCAACTAACCCTTCCAGAGCAGAGCCAAGGTTAGGGTTTTTTTTGCATAGCCCATACATTTCAGAGGCAGATGCGACTCTGAGGAGCAAAGCCTCACGTTAAATGAAGGGCTGACACCTGAAAGCCTCTCCTGCACAAGGCGCTTCTCTCGCAGTTGCTTCTCCACATACTGCAACCCCCACCCAAACTACAAGCTCAGCCTATAGTAAATCCCAAAACTTCAAGGAATTACCTGAGTTCCCCGTGGTTAATAAATACTGCAGGTATTTGTTCATGCTGCACTTGAAGCTTTTTAATATATGCCGGGTACTTTGAAGAACCTCCGGTGCAGGCTTGAGGCACAGCACCACTGACCATGTGCTGACACGGCACCTTCTGGGCTGCAGAGATAATTAGGGCAGGTCTGAACAACCCGAAGTCCCGCCCTCACCCTCCTTTACTCTCAACTTGGACCGGGTTTTATCAGAGCGTCTGCAGGGGCTTTTGGGCTGTTCTATTCTTTCCTAGTGCTACTATTAGTACCTTGGGAGATTTTTTTACAACTTACTTTCCCCACTCCCCAGCTGTACACAGGGCTTTTTACTCGATTCGAGCCACAAAAGTTGGCAAACACAAGCCCCTCATCTTGCCGGACAGAGCCCAGGGCCACCCCACTTCTCCAGCCCCACAGCTCCACGCTCACCGGGTTTGTTGGTGCCAGTGTCCGCCTGTGACCCAGTGCTGTGGTCTGGCCGGTACAACGTGCACTGACACATAGCCCGGGCACCTCTGACCCTCCTCACCCAGCACAGCCTGAGAAGAGTAGTCTGGGAAACTCTGGATTAGTGAATTGTTCTTTGGGCTGCTCCAGCACTACTGTGGTGCTGTGGGGTTTGTTTAGATGGGAAAAAATAAATCAGAGAAAGTGTTCAAATGCCAGGGAAGACATTCCACACTGGAGAGAGAAATCATAGAATCAGACTGGTTTGGGTGAGAAGGGACCTTTCAAGGTCATCTGGTCCAACCCCCCTGCAGGGAGCAGGGACATCTGCAACTAGAGCAGGTTGCTCAGAGCCCCATCCAACCTCCCCTGGGATGGTGCCAGGGATGGGGCAGCGACCACCTCTCGGGGCAACCTGGGCCAGGCTCTCACCACCCTCAGTGTCAAAAATCTCTTCCTTCTCTCCAGTTTAAATCTCCCTCTTTTACTTTAAAACCATCACCCCTTGTCCTGCCCCAACAGGTCCTTCTAAAAGTCTGTCCCCATCTTTCTGACAGGCCCCTTGAAGCCCTGAAAGGCCCCCAGAAGGTCTCCCTGGAGCCTTCTCTTCTCCAGGCTGCACAAGCCCAACTCTCCCAGCCTGGCCTCCCAGCAGAGGGTTCCAGCCCTCCCAGCATTGCTGGGGCTCCTCTGGCCCCGCTCCAACAGCTCCCTGTCTCTCCTGGGCTGAGGACTCCAGAGCTGGAGCCAGCCCTGCAGGGGGAGGGTCTCCCCAAAGCCCTGGGAGCAGAGGGGCAGGCGCTGGGGCTGGCCTTGCTGCCCACGCTGCTGGAGATGAGCCCAGGGGGCAGCAAGATAAATCCTGTAAGAGCAGACAAAGGGCTCCTGTGGTGGACAGAGGGGAGGCTGAGGAGCTTGCAAACACTGGCACAACTCTAGTGCCTTTGACACCCAGGCAGGATGCTGCAACTTTAGCCTTCAAAATCCTTCCAGCTTGACAGAGAAAACTTGCTCCCACCTGCTTTCTACAGTTTGCAACACTCAGGGCCACGTCTCCCCACAGCTACACTCCCCCTTGTAGAAAGACCAAAAATGTGAAATGCCCCACCAGCCGCCCCCAAAATCCTGACACATACAGCAGCTGCACCTGCCCACCCGCAGGAAACCTGCCACAACCAAGAGTTTAGTCAAATGACAAGAAATCCCTCACCACTGGAAAGCCCTGGCGTTGATTTGCATGAACAGGCACATCTTGACTTGACTGTCAAGCACCTTTTCTATTCTTCATTTCAAAACTCAGCTGAAAAAAAAACATCCACCTGCAACGTTTTGGTAATGACTGTCCTAAAAGCAAAGTGGAAAAATGATTAAAAAAGCAGTCTTAGCAATGCTCCCCCTCTCCCATGGCTGGAGAGCCCAACACCAAACCGCCAAGTTCCCTGCCTCACGGCAGAACTGCCACAGGGACTTCCTAAGTTGCCAGTTCTGACCATTCAGCTGCCCTGTAGCAAACAGCGTAATAAAAGCTCTTTCCTACAACGAGCTGATGTTGCAGAACAGCAACGACCGGAAGGAAAACACATCTGTGAAAGCCTTTTTTCTCAACCTTTCCACAGGTGGTGTGAACCTGCAGCACAACGTAAGCGACGCAAAGCTCCCGCCAAACATGGGCGAGTGGAGCGCGCAGCCTCTCGGCTGCACAGGGAAGACAACAGCCTGTCAGTTCCACGGTTACACATGGGCCGAGGTTGACTAAAGTTGGCTTTTAACCTGAAAAGAGCCTCTTTAGGTTTTACCAAGTATTATTTTGCCCAGTGGTTTGTACACAAGTCACAGGCATCCCATCCTGCTGCTTTTTTTGGCTGAAGACTGAAGGAGGGAGAGGTGAAGCTCCTTCTGCATCAGTGACACAATCAACAGAGCTGAAGCCGGGGAGATTATCCCAAAGATTTCTGCGCACCCAACCTGAGCAAACAAGAGCCAAACAGCATGACAGTAGCTAACTTGTGGGGTGAGGAGTGTAAATCACAGCGAGCCAGGGAGCTCAGTCACCGGCCTCAGCCAGTCCCTTTTCAGAGAAGAAACGCAGATTTAACCCACAAAGCCTCGCCCATCCAAAGAGAACATCCCCACAGCAAGAAAACCGCTCCACAAGTTTTGGACCATCTCAGAAAACGGCAGAGCAACTGACAGCATGGAAAGTATTTCAAAGCCTCACTCTTCCCAGCTCAGGCCAACACCAGGATTAGAGCAGACAAAAAGGAACTTGGACCTCCAGACCTGGACAGTTTTCTGCTCTGGGTTCAAAACACACCCACCTCTCAAGCATCTCCTGACAGATCCTGTCAAACCCAGCAAACCAAGGAGTTGGTTTCCTTCAGTTATTTATGAAGAGATGTATTATGCTTCTTTCCTGTCTTTCAGCTCAGGACCTAGCCTTCAGAGAGACCTGTTTTTCTTCTCTACAGCTCCTGAGGAGACACTTCTTAGGACTGAAGGCAGTTCTTCTCACCTCCTTAGCCAGCACACTTTCAAAGCACTTCACACACATTCAGTAACGTTTTCCACCTGCTCTGAAGCAGGTGGGGTTTAGTCATTTTGTAGATGGAAAAAGCACTTCAGACAAGCCAGGATTAGAATTTGCAGTCTCCAGATTCCCAGTTCTGCACAGACGCACCAACTCCACTGTGGAAATGCCGCATCGGCACCTGCTCCTGCCCAGCACCTNAACGTCCCTCTTGGAGTGAGGCGCCCAAAACTGGACACGGCACTCGAGGTGCGGCCTCCCCAGAGCTGAGTCCAGGGGAATGATCACCTCCTGACTCCTGCCGGCAACACCATTCCTGATCCAGGCCAGGATGCCGTCGGCCTTCTTGGCCACCTGGGCACACCGCTGGCTCATGCTCAGCCGGCCATCCATCAACACCCCCAGGTCCCTCTCTGCCTGGCAGCTCTCCAGCCACTCCTCCCCAGGCCTGTGGCGCTGCCGGGGGTTGTTGTGGCTGAATTGCAAGGCCCTGCACTTGGCCTTATTGAATCTCCTGTGATTGGCCTCGGCCCGGCGCTCCAGCCTGTCCAGATCCCTCTGCAGAGCCTCCCCACCCTCAAGCAGATGGACACTTCCACCCAGCCTGGTGTCATCTCAGGCTTACTAAGGGTGCACTCCATCCCCTCGGCCAAATCATTGATGAAAATGTTCACTAGGAGTGGTCCCAGTACTGACCTTTGGGGGACATCACTTGTCACCGGCCGCCAACTGGACTGAACTCCGTTGACCACAATTCTTTGAACTCTGCCATCTAACCAGTTCCTTACCCAGCAAAGCATGTGCTCACCCAAGCCAAGAGCAGTCTGTTTCTCCAGGAGAATGCTGTGGGCAACAGTGTCAAATAACTTACTCAAGTCAAGGTAGACAACATCCACAGCTTTTCCTTCATCCAACAAGTGGGTCACGCTGCCGTAGAAGGAGATCACGTTTGTTAAACAGGACGTGCCCTTCATAAACCACCTTCCTCAGCTTCCAGCCAGCCCTAAATTTTACAAGCCTCCAGGTGGCCACACTTCTACCACACAAGCAGATAGGTGTAGTAAAGGCATTGGAATAGATTTCACACACACAGGATCATACATTTCAGTTCAACCTCGCTCTACAGATCGGATGCATCGCAACAGTTCCTTAGAGCGGCCTTCCAGGGGTCCTACAGGAAAGCTGGAGAGGGGCTTGTTACCAGGGCTTGTAGTGACAGGACGAGGGGTAACAGCTTTAAACTGAAAGAAGGTAGATTTAAATTAGACACAAGGAAGAAATTGTTCATTTGGAGACCCTGGCCCAGGGTGCCCAGGGAAGCTGTGGATGCTCCATCCCTGGAAGTGCTCAAGGCCAGGCTGGATGGGGCTCTGAGCGATCTGGTCTAGTGGGAGGTGTCCCTGCCTGTGGAAGCGGGGATGGAACTAGGTGATCTTCAAGGTCCCTTCCAACCCAAACCGTTCCATGATTCTATTCCCTCCTCACCCAGCAAGTTTGTATTTACTGAGCTGCTTCCAGAGGGGAAGAGAAGGAAACTGCTGCCATGTTCCAACAGCAGGAGATGGGGAAAAAACTCAGTCATGCTGCTGCTGTTCCCTTAACAGGCATGGGGGCCTCTCCACCCCTGTCTCCCAGTGACTGGGACCACTGTATGGAAAATAAGGATCATCTGAACACTGCGCTCCTCAGGAAGTCTGGAATGGTCGGGTGGGAAGGAGGTGGGGGAGGCAAAGAGAAGGGGCACAGTGCTACATTCCACTAACGCCTCTCCTCACCTCCCTTCTGCCCATTCTGCCCACCTCGCAAGGCCAGATCAGCTCTACTCCTCAGTCTTCAAAAGCCACTTTCAAGGCTATGGAAGAGGTACTAAGAGTTTGGAGGCTACTACCGGTCCTGCAGCGACCCCAAGCCATCAAAGTCGCCATCAGCCTTCAATTAGTACGTTTAACAGGCTGGTTCTTTAAGTGTTATCCTTTTTTTCTAGGCACTACCCCAGAAAGCACAGACCGGCATTGTATCTCTTGGTGGAGGTACCCATCTGCTTTGGCAACAAAAACAAAACAAAACAAAAAAAGCTTTTAAAGCTTATTTATTGAGTGATGTGATTAATAGGCCAACTATGCCCCAGAGCACTGTTACAAGGCTACTTTAAAACAAGACAGGCAATTTCACTGACAGGGAGCAACCGGATGGAGAACCTGCTTTCAAGATGGTTGCCTGGTTGCTAAACTACTACCCCCTCTGGTGTCAATCGTAAATACATCCTGCCAGGGGAGACAAGCTTCAGGCAGACAGAGAGGAAAAGACAGGAGCTCTTCAACCTGACCCCTTCTGATGAAGCTAAGCCACAGCACCACACAAAAAAGGAACAGCAAAAGCGTCTTCTGCTCCTACAGAAATCAGGCACCTGACACACCTCTGCAGAAGACCTTCCGAAAAGGCAGCATTTTGCAGCAGGTTCATCGCTCGGTTTCCTTTTCTCGACCGAAATGAACATAGAAACCACGGCTCAAGTCCAACGCTCCGCCGAGGTGGGATTCACAGCTACGACGGCCACGCGTCGGGTGCCGAGAGTTTGGGAAAGAGGGCGGGAGCGCAGGCTGAGCCAGTGGCAGGGAGTGGGAGGCAGCGCCTGGAAGCTCGGCCTCATGATCCTGCTTCTTTCGCAAGTGGCAGACACTTCACATAGGAAAACCCAAACCAACGCTCGAGCTTTTGTTTTTCAAAAGCCAGAGCTTCTCTCAAAGCCAGGACACAGCAAGTAAATCGCTCCGGCTCCCCAAAACAGAGGCTTTTTCTTCTGGGCCACTAACACTGCCAAGTCAGGCTACTAAAACAGTGGGATCCTTTCTTTCTTGTCATTCACACTCAACTCTTCCATTATCGTTACTCAGGCAGCACTGGAAGCTGCACATGCTTTCTAGGTGCACCAGGAGGTTTTAACGAAGGCCAACCTTCCCTTCCACATTTCGAAAACCAAAACCAACACCAGCTTTTATTTAGGACAGCAGCAGATGTTTCAGGGGGCAGCCTAAAACGGGCAAACCTAGTTTCAAAACCAACACTCTACAGATATTTAATGACAAACAGGAATAGTACTCTGAAAGAAAATTATAATATCAAGCATCTACAGGGCCATCTAAAGGCTTCTAGAGAGCTTTTCAAATTCAAAAGAACACAGAGGCAAAAGCTTTTGTCTAATATGGGAACTGTCTGTAACAGCCCTGAGCGTGCTTTCTTTATTTTAAAGTCAACCACAGCCACGGCAAATCAACCTGGTAACCAGGAGACATGAAGAATTAATCATTTTCCACACTTGTTGTTAACCCAAAGTTAAGCAATTACAGAATAAACCACAACAAGCTGCGCTTTATTTTGACAACTTGTGCATCAAATTGTTAGAGACCACACACGCAAGTGAGTGCACCCGACAAACTGCAAAGCTTTAACAAAAAGCGAGCAAGCAGCGCTCTTCTAGGCAGAAGACTGAGGCATTTCTCTCCAAACAAAATAAGCAGATCAGCAAATAATGAAAATAAAATGCCAAGAGCTGTTGGAAGAGGGAGGACAACAGCTCACAGGCAGCACTCCGCACCTTACTCAAGTCCCTGACAGGAGGGGGGCCCGGCTCACCCCACCGGCGGGACCTGCCTCCAGCACTGGACTAGAGAACACAGCACCTTCGGCTCCCAAACCCTGGCACCTCCAGATGGGTTGTGGCTGGCAGAGGTTTGCAAGCCTGCGCTGACACCTCACTGCCATGTGCGCCAGGGTGCCTGGAAGGACAAAGGATGGGATCTGAATAGAGCTGCCTCTATCCTGGTGATGAGAGACGGGCTGTCCTCGGGCAATCGAACATTTGGGAAGCTGCTCCCCACCGTCTCTGTCAGGTGGCAACTGTGGCATCCAATGGGGACGAGACACCCGTCTCCTCTCGCACACCGTGGGGCAGAAAAGACCCCTTCAGACCCTCCCTCGGAGGCAACATGAGATGACAACCAAGCGTCCAGGGGCCGGGCTGAGCACAAGCCGACCCCGAGAGCTCAGGGACCCACCCGTCCCGCCCGAAGCACACTGACAGACCCCCAGGGGCCGGCCCAATCCAGAAGGGCTTGAAGGGGAGACGCCCGAACCACAGGAGCAGGTGGGATTCTGAGAAGTCCCTGGCAGATTCAGGCCCTGAAGGGTAGGCAGGTGTGAGGAGGGGGAGGAAGGNCCGCGCTAAGGATGACCCGGACCCCTTCCCGTTCCTGTCAGCTGCGCCGGAACCCGCCCGGTCTCCGCCCGGCGGCTGCGGGCCTGGGGCACAGGCGTTCCTGCGGGAGGAGCCCGATGCTGGGCCCAGGGCTCTGCGAGGGGACAAAGCCCCGGGGCTGGTGGTGGCGCTGCCTGTGGCGCACCCGGGGCCACAGCTGCAGTATGGCCAGGTTGTAGGGGATGCTGTGGAGGATCATACAGAATCCCAGCGTGGTGGGGGTTGGAAGGGCCCTCTGGGGGTCACCCAGAGCAGGGGGCCCAGCAGCGCAGGGTCCAGGCGCCTTTGGAATCTCTCCAGACAAGGAGACTCCCCAAGCTTTCTGGGCAGCCTGGGACAGGCTCCAACACCCTCACACCAAAGAAGTTCAGGGAACCTCCCGGGTTCCAGTTGGTGCCCGATGCCCCTTGTCCTGGCGCTGGGCACCACTGAGCAGAGCCTGGCCCCAGCCTCTTGCCCCCTGGGGGCCCTTGAGCTCAGCCTTGCTCAGCTCCCCTCTGGGGCTGCTCTTCTCCAGCTGAACAGCCCCAGGGCTCAGCCTTTCCTGGGCACACAGATGCTCCAGGCCCCTCAGCAGCTTTGGACCCTCTGCTAGACTCTTTCCAGCAGTTCCTTGTCTGTCTTGAACTGGGAAGCCCAGAACTGGACCCAACACTCTAGAGGTGGCCTCACCAGGGCAGAGTGGCAGGGGAGGAGAACCTCACTTGGCCTACTGGACGCACTCTTCTTCATGCCTCCCAGGAAACCGTTGGCTGCCTTGGCCTCGCAGCTGTTTTGGGGTGTGCTGCTGGACCCGCTCCCCCAGAATGACTGCAGAGCAAAGGGCTTACACTGGGGAGGGAGGGTGCCGTCTCCAGCACTATGGCCACCCTGTCCTGATGCCTCATATGGGCCCGGGCCTCCCGAACACCAGCAGATCCCTCCTGCTGTGGGTAGAGGGATGGCCCTGGGCATCTTGTGCTGTGGCCCCCAGTCCCCAGCCTGGCTTATCTTTCCCATCATGGCAATCGTCACACCTGTATTTACCAGTGAGGAAACTGAGACACATGGTAAGAGCAATTTGTCAGAGCCAGAGCAGGGTCTTGCAGCTGGAGGAGAATTCACAGCTCCTGGGAATCACCCAGCTCTGCCCCTGCCTTGAGTTTTCAGCAGAGGAAGCTCCACCTTCAGCTGATGAGGCCATTTTGGGACAAGGAGTGACCAAGCCTTTTGAGGAGAAATCTTCAATGTGGAGCCAGAAGCCCCAGTGCAGAGAGAAGTGTAACGCAGAAATTTCACTCAGTAGTCAATGAGGCTATTAAGTCGGTGTTCTTTATTGCGGCGCCGCGTGCACAGGGGATCGCTCCGCCAAATATGCACCCCAGGGACTAAACCTTGTTTGCTTTTATGATTACAAAGCATGCATATTTGTTATATTCCTGGAAACTCATTAGAATATTCAGTAGGTAGTTTACGTATCGTCCCACCTCCCCTTGCGCACGCTGTGTGATGCTTCGGTGGTTGCTGGGTCCCCTCTGGTGGTCGTTGGATGAAGGCTGGTAGTCTTCCTCGTGAAGGCCCGAAGTCTTCCTCACCAGTAAACTTTCGACCCTTGCTGAGTAAAACAGCTTGAAGTAGTCTAATTTAGGCAAAATTGGTCTTAGTTATCTTCAAGGCCATTCTGCCCATTATGGCCTGCCGGTTTTATTGTTACAGGGCAGCTGGACTTGAGGGAGGGGGAAGTTAAAAGGAAGGGAGCGAAGCTAAAGGAAGGGATGCAATTGAGAGGGGGTGAAGTCATCTGTCAGTTAAAAGGAAGGGAGCGAAGCTAAAGGAGGGGATGCAATTGAGAAAAGGAAGGGAGTGAAGTTAAAGGAGGGGGTGAAGCATCAATTGAAAGGTAAGAGAGAGAAGCTAAAGGAGGGAGGTGAAACCATCTGTCAATTGAGAGGGGGTGAAGTCATCTATCAGAAGGGATGATCCAGAAAAGCCTTGTCGCTTGTGACAGGGAAAGTGGCAGAGAGTGGAAAGCGCTGGGACGGTGCAGGGAGCCAGCTAGATGGTGGAGAGAAAAGTGCACACGGAGGAGTCGTCCTTGGCCGTGAGGAAAGACCACAAAAGTCACATTTTGTAGTAGTCTTAAGAAAAGCCCAACAAACACTTTATTTTCAAATACGACACTGCACCAAGGCGAGTGGGCTGTCCCCTCCCTGCCCTTGGTGCCCCAGCAGAGCAAGTCTGGACATCAGGAGAGGAACCCAGCGGGGAGCAAGCCGGAGAGCAACGCCCCAGCTCTGCCAGGGTTTGGTAGCGTGCAGCTACCAGCTCTATGAAACCTGAATAAGCGATAAAAAGCTTTTAAAAAGCAGGAACCACCGGATCGACAGAAACGTGCTGCCAACGCAAGGGGCTTTGCAAGGTATCTGGGGCAGGCTCGTGCTGAGTGCCCCCAGCCCCTTTCCTGCCTCCCACAAATTCTAGAAAAGCAGCCAATTCTCTCTGCTCCCTCCAAAAAAAGCATTTTTTATCATTTAGATAATCCTACTGTACATAACATCGGCTGTAACAGGACTCTGCTGACGTGCACCAAGTGACGTCATTTCCCGTACTGTAGTTACCACCCGGCGTTAACTCACAAGCTGGCCGTATTCTATTGAATGAAATCATATAAAATAAATCATTCATTTCTGCCCAGGCCTGGAGGACCCCTCAGGGAAAAGTGGCCAGGTGGGAGGAGAGACAGTGCAGAGGGATGGGTGGCATCCTTACAATGTCATCAGGAGCGCAGGCTCCACCGGTGTCCGTCCGTCCACATTTTTGCCTCAATCCCCACCCTGTGTCCGAGTGAATCGAGTCACGTTTTTTTGGGGAAAAGAACTAAAAAAAAAAACCAGGCAGAGACGTTTCTGTGGCAGGAGCCTCCCGCTTTGCAGACTTCCAGTCCCTGCTTTTTATTTTGTATCGTTATCAAAAAGTACCTCCCAGGACAAATTCCTGCTCCCCAAGGTGAGGGTTACAGGTTTTCACAGATTCACAGAATGTTAGGGGCTGGAAGGGACCTCCAAAGATCACTGAGTCCAACCCCCCCTGCCAGAGCAGGATCACCCTGAGCTGATCACACAGGAACGCGTCCAGGAGGATTTTGAAAGTCTCCAGAGACGGAGACTCCACCCCCTCTGGGGCAGCCTGTTCCAGGCTCTTACTCTCACCGTAAAAGTTTTTCCTCATGTTGAGGTTAAACCTTTTCTTTTCCAGTTCATGCCCATTACCCCCAGTCCTGTCACTGGACACTACTTAGAAGAGTCTGGCCCCATCTCCCTGACACCCACCCTTTAGACACTGGTAAGTGTTGACGAGGTCCCCCCCTCAGCCTCCTCCTCTCCAAGCTCAACAGCCCCAGCTCTCCCAGCCTCTCCTCACACGGCAGATGCTCCACTCCCCTCCTCATCTTACTGATCCTGTGCTGAACTCTCTCCAGTTGTTCCCTGTCCTTCTTAAGCTGGAGGGCCCACAACTGGACATTTTCCTGCCAGAGCTTTCCTGTTGTCCTAGTTTGGCCCCGACACAAGGTGCTGGCTGTGGGGATAGTGATGTTGAAGAAAGAACAGGGGCAGTGGAAGAACAAGGGCTGCCCCAGAGTTGCTAAACCAGCCTCAGACAGGGTCATCTCGTTGTGGGGATGTGTTGTTCAGTGCGTGGGGTGGCATCTGTCCCAGTACTCCCTGTAACCCCATCCTGGTCCCGCCCGACATGGTCTCTCCATGGGAGACTCCTTCCCAGCCCCGTGGCAGGACTCCACTCGTCCCCCTGCCTCAGTCTGCTCCCCCCAAGGCCAGGGATGCTCCGGGACACCCTATAACCCTTCCCACACCCTGGGGCAATGGCCCAGTCGCTGCCTTCCACTGCCCAGCCCCCATCCGCTGGGTACCGCCCGGGGAGGACACTCCAGCCCCCTCTGTGTGCTCCAGCCCCCCAAGGGAATGCTCCGGCCCTTCAAAGGTGCTCCTGGCCCCTCATAAGGGGAAGCTCTCCCCCACCAAAGGGGTGCTCCAGACCCTCAGGTTGCTCCTGGTCCCGCAAGGGTGCTCACAGCCTCCCCACAGTGCTGCTGCCCCTGCGAGGGGATGCTTCCAGACCCCTGGGTGCTCCAGCCCCCCAAATGGCTGCTCCAGGCCCCTAAGGGTGCTTCCAGTTTTGCAGGGTGCTCCTGGCCCTCCGAGGGGATGCCATGGCCCCCCCACTCTAGTGCTTCTGGACCCCTGAGGGGATGCTCCGGCCCCTCAAGGAGGCTACCAGGCCCCCAGGACGCAGGTGCCGGTCCCACGGTGTGTCGAGGTGTCGCGTCGCAGGGCAGTGGCAGCCCGTGGGCCTCCCTTCGCCGCCCCAGCCTTCAGGCATCGCTCAGGCATAGGATGACAAAGGGAAGCGCACAGGGGGCAGGGGGGGGCCGCAGCCCCGCACTCCTCTGGCCGAGGCTCCTGCAGGTGGGAGAGACGGGGAGACGGGAGCCCAGGGGAGCTGACGGGGCCTGTACTGTGGCTTCGCGAGTGGAACTGGCCCACAGGCCCTCCCCAGAGCGATGGTGACGGTTTGGGACATTGCGGGGGGAGTGTGGGGGTGGCGAGCAAGAGGCCACCCTCGGCTTCGGGGGGTTGTAGGTGAATGTGTGGGTTTGTGGGTGCACATCTGTGGGAGGGAGGTGCACAGAGGTGTGCGCACAGCCCCTCCCCCGTGGGTGTGTGTGCGTGTGTATGCAGGCTCGGGTGCGGGTGCGAGCACGGGTGTGAGCGCG
>VWZK01020458.1:0-30022 GCA_013396935.1 Baryphthengus martii | reverse complement strand
AATTTTAGATTTTATGTATTATTTAACAGTGTTCTGCACTCCACTGTTTTGCCAGGGCTATCCTGTGTGTCTCAGTGTGCTGATGGTAAGAAATGAAAACTCCGTGTCCAGGGATGCAAGGTTATTTTGTTCCCTGCATTTTCACCAAAATAGTTCTATTTTGAATGTCATTTCTTGGGCATTTAGAAGATGGATTTAGATAGAAATGCAACTGAAGTCTATGGCATTTTCTAATTTGTCTTTACCCTTCTCTATCCTGTCATTTGAATCA
Organism: Baryphthengus martii; assembly: GCA_013396935.1. Lineage (NCBI taxonomy): Eukaryota > Metazoa > Chordata > Aves > Coraciiformes > Momotidae > Baryphthengus > Baryphthengus martii. The sequence goes on along the minus strand of VWZK01020458.1, from coordinate 29,751 downwards.
AAACTCCTGGAAAAAAAAAAAGCTGATCTCCTGAAATATCTAGATTAAGTTGTTTTGGGATTTGGTTTTTCATAAAAGTCTTCTGGTTTTCCATGCTCTGACAGCAATAAATGGACGTGATAATGAATCATCTCTGCCCATGTCTATAATAGGGGAATGACTTTTAATTAGTCAGTCATTCATAAATATATGACTTTTTAACCGTTTACTTTCCTGCAATAACAAATTGTTTCTTTTACGACCATGTATGTTTCTGTTTTCGCGTGGTTTGATAATATTACGTGTGTATGCAAAAGGTACTATGGTCCTATTTTAGCAAGCTGTTTGTACTAGGTGTGTGGTAGTTATCAAAGAAATTGATCGTATTTCACTGAACAAGGCTGCATGCTGATCCATACCTAAATATGTTGCTGAATTAGGGCCTCAAGAGACAAGGTCATGCTTAAAGGATTTTCTCTTGTAACCTAAATAGTTGATAAACACAATGGTGAAGGAGATATGTGACTCAGTGAACAGCCATTTGGGCAGTTGACTGCTTAGGAAGAGGAAGCATGGAACTAATAAGCTAATTTGCTTAAAGCTCTTCTTATGTCTCTGCTGTTTGTGATTCATATGAGAGGATGTGAGCTTTGAAAAGATACATGGAGGAGATGGTAGGTGTATACCAGGATGAACTCCCTGAACATGAGAGAAGTCCCTGTCTATGGATTCTCTAGGTTGTAGGTCTGTGCATGAAGAACATAGCTAAGCAGTAGCCTGATACCTATAGTAACTAGATTTGTGGAAAGAATGCAACTGTCTTATAGAGATAAGAGAGGAAAAGGAGGACCAGGATCAAAAAATAAAATAGATTGAACCATAAGAACCAAATGTTGAATGTCATAAACCAGAAGGCAACACTAAGCAGCACATCATCTAGACCACTCCGTGAAGACATTCCAGGAGCTAGCGGATCCTGCCCAGAGGGGCTCAACCCAGGCAGCACAGGGCAGAGCAACAGAAATGAGCCACGCAGTGGCTGGGATTCCTCCTTGAAAGCTTCTTCTGCTGGTGCTACCCCAACCAGCTTAGCAGCAGCCAAGGGTAGGTTAGCCAGGAGCCTCCACCACTACTGAACTAGAATACACTTTGGTCTGACATCGTGTAAGTGTCCCTTTTTTTGTACCCTGTGCAGCCCTGCAACAGCATCGTCTGATCTGCTAAGCGTCCAATACACAGGCAGCTGCTTTAAAAGATCCATAAAATAAGCTGTCTTCTCCCTGGTGCTATTAAGGAGGGCACAACACATAACTTTGTAGGACTTGAAGAGTTATTTTCACTACTTCAATATATACCTTGAGTAGAAGAATAAAGTCTTCACTTTGGGCTGCAGAACATGAGGTTTTAGCTCATTCATATGCTAAAATGCTAACCCAGCCACAGATGGAGTACCTGCACACAAGGTGAGAAGGTAAAAGCAGTTGGACATGAGCTCTATATAATACTCTTTTTGTGTGCTGTTGGGCACAGACATTGCTGTGCTAGCCTCAAGAGATAGAGGTGCCCTAGTCTGAATTTACTGAAATTCCAAATTTACTGAAAACTTGTAGGGAAGTAGTAAATTGAAGCTACAGTTAGTAGTAACAGTAACAATATCTTTACAATACTGAAAAAAATTTGAAATATGATGCTAATCTAATATATATCATTCTAGCCTTTATCATATAATCATTCTAGTATTTTTTTTCCTCTACCCTGTCACATCTAATATGCATCAAAGTCTGGATATTCAAAAAGCAAGCTAAAAATGGCAGAATTTTTGTAAACATTAGCCATCTAGAACAATATAGCTTTTAGGGATGATCAGTTGCAGCAGTGCTTCCTTGAAGGCACAATACTAGCAGCTGGTTTTATTGTTTGCTTTTTGTTTGGTTTGGTTTGGTTTTTTTCCTTTGTTTTCTTTAACTATGCTAGTAAAATAATGATTCAGCTATACTTATATATATATATGTAAATGTTTATGTGTGCAAACTACATAGACTTTTATTGAAAAAAAATTGCAAATGAGATTCTAGATGTTAAGTAGGAGAGGCAAAGCTGAAATAGAGCTTGCTTTTATTAGCTTTTGTGGGAAGTAGCTGAGACCTCCCAGAATGAAACAGTTAGTTAAACATTAGCCATTGAGATACTAAGGACAGTTTAAAAATATCCTGACTGTAATAACTGATGAAGCAAGAGCGTATTTCATCTGTACTAGTTGACGTGTTGCATAATGTATATTAGAGCTCAGTATAAAGCCAGTATTTCATTTTCACAGGTAACTGGAATCACCACTTTTTAATTAAAGGCTTATCTGTTAAACTACTTACTGTGAATACTTTTCTCAGTTTCAGGATATTTTGGTTTTCACATTGTAAATGCATTATATATAAGTTTCTTCTTTTTCTATAGTAGTCCTATTTGAAAATATCATGTTAAGTTCCTGTCAAAAAAAATAGACTCTTCCCCTTAAAGAGTTATAGATTCTTCTCCTGTCTTGTTCTGTCAAATGTGCTGAAAATCTTGGAAGTTTATAATGCTTTATCTATAAATGCTCAATCTATGCAGACTATTAAATACATTCATGGTCATAATCTCCTCTTCCCTCTTTTCAAGTACAGAAGATTCCTGTGTATGGCTAGGTTAGAAAAAGAAAGAAATGAAAAAGAGAGCAAAATTTACCAGTGTCTTTCTTGTCTCCCCTTGTAGAACATTTCTCAACCTTATTCTTTCTTTGAGCAAGAAAACACGTTCCACCCAGACACAAACATGTCATAAGTTTGTAGGTGGGGAACTGAAATTTCGTCTTAATTATCTCCATAAAAAAAAGATAACAACTGGCAAATGACTCGACTGGACGTATATTGGTTTGAGGAGGAGAAAAGTTATGTCCCTGAAAACTTACACTGCCTTGTAAAGATTTAATCCATTTTTAGCTTCTTTGTTGTTTTCTTTCCATGGAAATCATTGATGAAAAGAGCTTATATATTATGATATATAACATGAGGATTTGAGTGAACTACTCCTAACAAACTCTTCTATGGGATTTCATATGCTGTTTAACCTGAGCTGCAGGATTTCTCATCAGAAACATTTTGATTTTAGAGGTGGAAAGAGTGACTTTGTAATGTAAGACCCTTGGGAAAGGAACCATCCAATCTGGACTAAATGCGTGCAATTTTGGATTCTGTATGAATACCACTAGACTTCTTTTACTATGTGAATTATTAAAAAATAATAATAAAAAAATAGGGGGGTTCAGAGGATTGACAGTAAAAATTTTATACTTGAAGTCTACTTTTTTCTTTATAATACTACAAAGAATTTATTGAAATCATTGTAGAAGCCTCTATTTCAGGGTTGTTTTCATGTGGGTTGGATTTGCATTTGATTTTTTTTTTTTGGAGCAAATGCTTCCAAGCATGCTGCTTCTTTCTCTGTGTTGATGCTAGTTCCACACAAATAACTTACTGTCTTTCTGCTTTACTTTTGATCTGAAGAAAGGTTGTTTTACACCAAAAGATGCTGACTTCCTTTCTCAGTAATCACAGTGGAGCAGATGTTCCTTCTTCCCACAGGTTGCAGGTGTTCTCCTGAATAGGTTTCTAAAATTATTTTTATGTGTCCCTGACTGATATTCAGACAGCCAAAGTGAGAAATTTTGCAGTAAACTCTGTTTTAACTGGGCTAGACTATACTGCTCCTTGATTAAGTGTGTGTGGTTGAAATCATCAATACAGTTTCCAGGCTTAATATTTTTAATTTTTTTTTTTTATGTTGCCAAAGATCCTTACACAAAATACTGTCCCCAAATGATGTCAGTTGATGCTTTCCCTAAAGTTTTAATGTGGCAGTGATTTTTACCCTCTCCACCTCTGCAAAGAGAATCAAAGGAATTTAAAGGCATTCGTCCAGATTTAATATTGAAGGTCCAGCAAGTGTGAAGACAGAGTAGAAAATAGCCATTTGACTTGAATAATTAAGAAACATTGTGAGGACAGTAATTTCTCAACTTCTTTACTGCAGTGATTATTGTTTCACAGAGCACAGTATGAAGCATACATCTATATGAACAAATAAACAAAAATAGAGGTCTTACAAAAGAGTAAATTAATTTATTGTCTGTAGAGGTTCCCTGAGTAGTAGATATTTATGGGAATAGGTGTACATTCATGCTGTTAGTAAAGAAAAGGTATTTACCTTACCATATACATTATAAGAAAATATGTGATAGTATGAGATGCAATGAGGAACACAGCTTTATTTTTGGAGATTGCTTCAAATAGTCATAAAATCTGAAGACATGGTCTTCAAAATTAAATTCTTATGTTTTTTTGGGGGATGACATATCTTGTTGAAAGATTTAAAGAATATTTGTGTAAAATAATTGAGACTGCATTGATATTACTTAATAAAATTGGATAATTTTCTTTTACATGTAGTATTTATAATTTAAAATACCTCATATGAGGATTAAAGGTTTTAGAAGTAATAGTAATACGCAGTTCATACTTTGGTAAATATGACCAAATAAAAAAATCCAACACAACACACCAGGACAGAAATGTATAGGCAAAGCTAATACTGTTGTTTTTTGTTTTGTTTTGTTTTGTTTTTTACTTCAGAGCATTGCTTCTGAGAAGTTTGTGGTTACATAACAGATTCTGTTACATAGTCTGATGAGCTAACTTCTCTACTCCTCTTCTCTCCCTAGAAATCCAAACTGCAGAAGATCTAGTCTCGAGTCTTCTCAGTTTTAACCTGTTTCTCACTTCCCCCCAAATTCTAACACCTTTGAGGCTAACTGCAGCTGAGACCTCCTGGAGATCCACAAACTAGGGTGCTCGTGGCTTATTTTGCTTCCTGACCTAGTTGGGTAGGTGTTCTCTGATTGTACATACTAAGATAATCTCTACGAACTCACAAGGAAAAGTGATGTTATCTCCCAAATTACTAAAAAGTGAGAAGAAATACAGCAGTCGTCTGAGATGCTGTACATACAGAATAGGTTGCAGTGGCTTTCTACAGGTGATCTTGCTATCTCAGCTTGTATTACCTACAGCAAAGTCTAAAGAGCCATTCAGCTGACCAGAATAAATATCTGCTTCAGCGTGATTGAAATTTCTCTCCAAACATTATTAATTATGTAGGATATCTGGGTGTAAGAGTCAGTCCGAAGAACAGTATTGTCTCAATATTGTCATCAGAGACTTGGACAATCAGGTACCCCGAAACTTAGGCTAACATCTTGACATGAGTCTGAAGTGGACTACCTGAGACGCAGTTACTGATCTACAGGATGGAATGCAATCCCTATGGATACCAAGGCACAAACACCCTGGGAGGAAGAATTGCACGGTACGAGGAGTACGGCACCATTCTTCGTTACCTGGTACACGAAGTTTGGTATAAGCACCTGGTACAAGAAGAAACGGCCAAGCTGTGCCACACAGCTGCTGTCGAGAAGTTGGATCATGCATTGTAATACAAAAACACACCTCCTGGCCCAAAGCCACCCACGTCTAAGGCAAACCATGCCTCAGACACTCCTGCTTGGGCATGCGCAGGAACCTCGCTTGGAAAAGGAGGAGATTGGCAGAAATCCATGGGACAGAGGAAGAGCAAGGTGTGTTGCTTGGCATAAAAGATGGCTTCTTAGCAACTGAACTTTGGAAATTTCCCCACCAAGGACCACAACGATCGGAAGGGCCGGGGGGATGCTGCCTGGACCTGGGACCATAGAGATGCCTTGGACCCAGGGTGGTATCTATAATTCTCTTTCCCTCTCTTTACTTTACCTTTTTTTTTCTTCCCTTCACTCTTTCTGTCTATCGCGTGCCACTTTACGGGCAAAAACAATGAAGTTGCACTGTTTGATTGAAGCATAACCCCTTGACATGGTCGCCTTGATTTTTTGCACTTCGAGATCACAGCAAATGAACCATCATGCGTCCACTGAGTGGACCGTGACACCGGGCCATGAGAATTTGGAATTGAATTTGTATGTTTTGTAGGGTCCAGCCTTTGTATGTTTTATAGGGTTCAGAGCAGAGCTGAGTGTCACCCTTTGTCCTACAGTGGCTGTCCTAAGAAGATAATTTTTGAGACCTCTTTGTTACTACCGAGTCTTTTTTGCTGCTACTCAGCCTGAGGTGAAAGACCTTCAAAAGGACTTACTGAAATAAATGTTCTCCTCGCCCATCTCCCCTATTCTTCTTGAACTAAAATGGTTTTCCATGAGAGTCTGGGGATTAGATAATTACCTCTGAGGCAGAAAGAACTTTAACCTAGAACCCTCGCATAATAGAGATAGAAAAGGAAATCATCTTTTCTTTGCTATGTTCTACAAGGAGTCTGATCTACTTGGCATTATGTAAACTTGCTTGTTGGGCTGGACCTAACAGAAACAATATGTGTAGATTAGGTGATAAACTGATAAGGACTTGAGCAATCCCAGCCACAGTACCAGATTTATGTTATCTTGAATGCAACAGCACAAATGTGCTTCCTAACCTTCATTTTGTGAACAAGAAAATGGGGGCAGATTGGCAGGGAGTTGAGAGGTTGAAGAAGAGTTTTGTTTTTTTTTTGTTGGTTTTGTGATATTTTTTAGTTTAAATTTGGTAACTAGTACAGGGGATGTGTTATGATTTCTTTCTTTCTCTCTCTTTCTCTCTCTCTCTTTCTCTCTTTCTTTCTTAACAAGAAGAGTCTGCTTTGTCTATGTTTTGGTTTAGGGTCAGAGCATCCCCAGAACCTAACAGACGCTCTCTGTTAATCCCCCTCCCTCCCGAAAGGGGAAGAGAAAAGGAATAAGAGAGAGAAAGACATCAATTAGAAAAGGAAACTGGAACAGCTTTAATGAAAAGGGGAAATAATAATAAGAATAATAAAATGGAATATATACAAATATATACCCACTATCGAACCCAAACCCTGCTGATGGCAAGTACGTCACCGTCACCACTGATGTTGTGGAGCAGGCACCAGGAAAGTTCCAGACTCGGCCCAGCAGCAGATGGGAACTGAGTTCAGGAGCTGGATTCTGGTACTGGATTCAGGAACACTCCAATCAGGATCAAAGGCAGAATGAACAGAGTCCTCCTTGGATTCCAACCGTTGGAGGAACAAGGAAGAATCCAAGCAAGGACTCGGAGCAAGAGCCCTCGAACTGAGAGCAACTGAGCAAGGGTCCCTAGCAGCCAAATATGGTGTCTATGGGATGGAATACCCCGTTGGTCAGTTTAAGGGCACCGATCTGTCTGATTCTCCCCACAGGTGCAGCTTATACTTTCTGCTCTCCCCAATGTGGTACACAGGATCTTAGCAGTGGCCTTGGTCTGCACACCAGTCCCTGGTACTAACTCTAAACATCAGGCATTATCAGTGCCAGAAGCAGGCACTGCTGGCAAAAACATGCTGCTAATTTCAGAAAGTGTAGTTAGCTAAAGGAAATTAGCTGAAAAGTAAAAATCGCTGAAAAGAATTGTTCTGTTCTAACTCAAACCAGAACAGTCTATTAGGCAAAGAAAGTTTAATGTTGTCAACAGCTGCCAAATCACACTGAGATACACAACCATTATAATGGAAGAATCTACTAACAGTTTAGATAATGCTTTTCACAGTGCACTGAGCAGAAGCAGAGTTGATACACGTGAGAAACACACAAAATTTCATTTTATTGTGAAGGTAAATACGTCTTTCCAGTGCTAAGCTTCTTCACAGCACACTGGCTTAAGGTCAGTGGTAATACCACTCACTCTGTTCTGTGTCTGCCACATGTTGGAAGACGTTTTTCTGATCAGACCATCAGGTTCTGTAAAAAGCAATTTGCCAGCACTGGTTTTCTTAAATTAAGACAGCATGCCTATAAGGCTGGTGGCTGGCTGTTTATACTCAACTGTTCTGTAGAAAAATAAAGACCTTTTTTTTTTTTTTTTTCTGATAAATCTCTTCTATACAATTGCTATCTGATATCAGAGATACTTAGCAGGCAAGGCATGTGCATGGATGCTGCCATTACCATCTTTATCTCCATTGCCTTCCCCAATGAGATTGTGGGAAGTCAAGTTTCCTCCAGAGTTCGTAAGACACATACATTAGTAATAAAGTATAGAAAATTCATCCTGTGACTCTTGAACTGTTAGTCCTGCCACAGTTGAAGTACCAGAGTAATTTTTATCTTTCTGTGCTCCATAGGGTTATTTTGAGTTTCCACTGGTGTAGAGAGAATCTGGGTCACAGCTCAGCCATCTGTCTGTATATGACTTTTCCTCAGAAATGCTTTCTCTCTCATTTTAGTCTGTACCTATAATCTGAAAAGCAGATAGAGATGAGTAGGATATTTCGACAAACTATATTTTAATTTGAAAATGCTAATGGGTTGAAATTGAAAATTTTGTGGCTATTTGTTTTGGCAAATGTTTATTAAGATTATTTGTTTATTGAGATTTCTTTTCAAACCTGGCTAGTCCGCAGTAGCCTAGTGGTTAGTGTGCTTCCCTGAGGCCAGGGTCATATCCCTGCTTGATGTGACTTGAAGCAAAGACTTGAGCTCAGGTTAGATGACAAGGCTTCATAAGCTACTTTCAAACCCTTGAATGAGGTAAATCTTGATGGAAAGGGTTATCTTTTTTTCTGATGGGGTTATGGCATCGGTGGATAAGGGAAGAACAACTGACATCATCTTCCTGGACTTGTGCAAAGCATTCAACACTGTCCCACACAACATCCTGGTCTCTTAATTAGAAGGACACGGATCTGATGGACAGACCACACAGTGGTTAAGGAATTGGCTGGATGGCTGCTCTCACAGAGTTGTGATCAATGGCTCAATGTCCAAATGCAGACCTGTGTTGAGTGGAGTCACTCAGGGACTGGTACTGGGACCAGTGCTGTTTAACATCTTTCTTGGCAACATAGACAGTGAGATCCAGTGCACCTTCAGTAAGTTTGCTGATGACACCAATCTGTGTGGTGCAGTCAACACACTAGAGGGAAGGGATGCCATCCAGAGAGACCTTGACAGGCTGGAGAGGTGGGCCTGTGCCAACCTAAAGAAGTTTTACAAGGCCAAGTGAGAGGTCCCGCATTTGGGGTGGGACAATCCCAAGCACAAATACAGGCTGGATGAGTGGATGAGAGCATCCCTGCAGAGAAGCACTTGGTGGTGCTGGTTGATGAAGCCCTTATAACATGAGCTGGCAATGTGCACTGGCAGCCCAAAAAGCCAACCATATCCTGGGCTGCATCAAAAGATGAATGACCAGAAGGTCGAGGGAGGTGATTCTGACCCTCTACTCTGCTCTTGTGAGATCACATCTGGAGTGCTATCTACAGCTCTGGAGCCTCCAACACAAGAAGGACATGGATCTATTGGAGATCACAGAACCACAGAATGTTAGGGTCTGGAAGGGACCTCAAAAGATCTTCGAGTCCAACCCCCCTGCCAGAGCAGGATCACCTAGAGTAGATCACGCAGGAACGCATCCAAACGGATTTTGAATATGCTCCAGAGAAGGAGACTCCACAACCTCTCTGGGCAACCTGTTCCAGGGCTCTGTTACCCTCACTGTGTAAAAGTGTTTCCTTGTGTTTAAACAGAACCTTCTATGCTCCAGTTTGCNGTGTCAGCCACTCCTCCCAGTTTTTTATCATGGTCCAGAGGAGAGCCAGAAACAATCAAAGGGCTGGAGCACCTCTCCTATGAAGAGAGGCTGAGGGAGTTGGGTCTGTTCAGCCTAGAGAAGAGAAGGCTCCGGGGAGAACTTATAGCGTCCTTCCAGTACCTGAAGGGGGCCTACAGGAAAGCTGGAAAGGGACATTTTATAAGCTCATGTGGTGATAGGACAAGGGCCAATGGTTTTAAACTAGAGCAGGGTAGATTTAGATTAGATCCCTGTTTACTGTGAGGGTGATGAGACACTGGAATGAGTTGCCCAGAGGATTTGTGGAAGTGTTTAAGATCAATCTGGATGAAGCTCTGAGCCACCTGATCTAGTGGAAGGGGGGTTGGAACTAGATGATCTTTAAGATCCCTTCCAACTGAGGCTGTTCTACAATTCTATGATTCTGTGATCTTCCATGAGTGTGTTGTTTTATGCAACCAGTCCAACAAAGCAGCCCTGTCGTGTGGTGATACATTCCCACTGTTAAGACTCTAACAGCAAGAAGATAAACAAACTAAAAAAACATCTGGGTCCTTCTGATCTCTCGTAAAACAAGTAATCTGTGGGTGTTGCTTCAAGCTTGATGCAGATTCAGGCTAAAGGTTAAATGTCTTGATTTCTTCTAGTAAGATAAAAGTCAAACAATTGGTTACAGAAGCTGGTCATAGGTTTACAGAGCAAAATCAATAGACTTATAACTCCATTCCAGACCATTGGTTCAGAAACTTTCTTAGGAGTGTTTGATCACATTTGAAGTTGATGTTGGTTATGTCATTCTGGCAGTTACTCTCCCCACACAGACAGGGCTTCCCAGAAATGAATTTTGCTTTGGTTCAAGGCTCCAAATTACACTTCTGCTTTGGTAGCACAGTCCTAGGTGATAAATAGAGGATTTCTGTGAGGGATTTATGTCTGTCATGGAGGTCACATGGCTGACTCATCTTATAAGCTATGCATGCTTGCAGACCAAAAAATCAATCATATATAGGGCTGCATCAAGAAAAATGTGACCATCAGGTGAAGGGAGATGGTTCTGTCCCTCTACTCTGCTCTCATGAAGCCCCATCTGGAGTACTGTGTTCAGTTCTGGGGCTCTCAGCATAAGAAAGATATGGACCTACCCAAGAAGGGCCAGAAGAGGACCATGAAGATGATCAGAGGGTTGGAACACCTTCCCTATGAGGACAGGCTGAGAAAGTTGGAGTCATTTAGCCTAGAGAAGAGAAGGCTCGGGGGAGACCTTAGAGTAGCCTTCTAGTACTTAAAGGCAGCCTACAGGAAGGATGGGGAAGGACTCTTTATCTGGGAGTGTAGTGATAGGATGAGGGGTAATGGTTTCAAACTGAAAGAGTGTAGTTTTCCATTAGATATTAGGAAGAATTTTTTTACTGTAAGAGTGGTGAGGCACTGGAACAGGTTGCCCAGAGAGGAGGATGCCCCATTCCTGAAAGTGTTCAAGGCCAGGCTGGATGGGGCTCTGAGTAATCCGATCTAGTGAAAAATGTTCTTGCTCATGGCAGCGGGGTTGGAACTAGATGATCTTTAAGGTTCCATCCAAACTCAACCAGTCTATGATTCTATGATTCTTTCATGCTTTGAAATATCTTTGTTTTTCCTAGTTACAAAGAAATCTTCTGTTCCAATGGATATGACTTTGACTGAGACCTATGACTGTTACTGGAATTCTCATAAGTTTATTCAAGTAGAGATCATAAGTCCAAAAGTGTTTCTTTTTTTATTAACTCCTTTTCCCAGAAGTACATTTAAATACAGTTTTAAACTTTCCTAATATAATTTTGCATACAAAATGCCCTAAAGAGTTCTTTTGTTTTCCTACAGCAGTTTATATTTTGGTTCACCCTTCCAAGACTGCATGATTTGTAATTTGAGCTTCTTTATACTTTCATAATAACATGCAATGCGCCATATAATAAAAACCATTCTCTGCAGAGCATCTCCAACCTGTTTCACAATTGATCTTATGTTAAAGACTTTCCTCAGGGCCTCCACATAGCCTTGTCAAGACGAGATACATGACTGATTTGACACTTAGAATGCCTCTGTTTTCCCTTTTTCATAGAAATAATATCAACACTAACATTCAGTTAATTCTTACGATATTTCCTTGGACTTGTCTGCCTGAAGAGAATTAGTGCTTCTTTCCATACAAGTCTGAAGATCACGATTGCCTGGCAGTTTTGCAAAAGTGATACTGACTTTATGTTGCCAGTCTTAAAATTGCATCTCGTTTTATATAGTAGGAATTTATCTTCTATTTCAGTCACTTGAGACATTTGGCAAGCTTGTCTTTTAATCCTTGGAAAAGCAGGATTTTGCAATATTTCCTTTCTGATGTTAATACCTTGTGTTTTCAAAGGACGTGTCAGAATCCCTGTAAAGGGACAATTATATTTTAACTTGCCCAAAGGAAAGTCTCTGTAACATCAGGCAGTAATTCCTTGGCATGTGGCCCAAAACATGAGGATTATATGTTTTACAAGCATAGTATTATCTAAAACCACCATAGATACAAGTGTTGGATCATACGAACGTGTAGTCCTCCATGTAAGACTTTAGTTTTGAGTAAAACTGTAGGAAGATGATGCTGATGGCCTGAAAAAAGACCAAGATCGTGCTGATCCGAGAAGGATTCTGAAACAGTGGAAGTCACAGGATTTATACTGATTATAAAGTAAAATGCACACTGAAGTAGGATCTAAAATAAGATTATTATATACTGAGAGGACAGTTACGGTTCCTTTAGAGCTGCTGCTGTCACCTGGTAAAAGGATGGCCATGGGTCCACCTAGACCAGTTTCCTTGACACTGTTCAAGCCCAAGAGATGGACAGGGAGATATATAAAAACAGGACAAGAACATAGTGATACTTCTTTAATTCACTTTTTCCTCTTTGTGGAGCCTGGGGGTTGAAACAGTGTAAACCATCACACGACATCCTGTGGCAAGAAATTCCCACAACATAACCATGTGTTTTGTGGAAGTAAAAGGCCTCCATTTGCCTGGGGTCTTATGAACCTTCACGTCAGAATGTTAGCCAGAATATGAAATTTTAAACTTCAGGATCATGTGTGTGCATGTATATATGTTTTGAGATGACAGTTGTTTTGTCTGATGGATGCCTGTGGAATCACAAGGGCAGAATAAATACTTTATTTCATTTGTATTTGACAAACCTGCGAGGTAGTTGGCTGTTTTTAACAAACCCTGGTATATTATGTGTTTGGAGAAATGGTCAGAGCTTAAATTTGGTTTACTGTGACATTTTACTTTAGATTTGAATTCATCCTACACTTGTTAATGGCACTCTGGAGGAACTGCAGCAGGTAGTGGAAGAAAAAGCAGTCATATTTTGATCTTTACTTCTCCTCACTATTTCTATTTCAAAATATTCTAGTTTCAGCTGATAACAGGAAGTATAATAACTTTCTCAGCAAGTATAAACATCCTTGAGAAGGATCAGATACTAAGCATGCATCAGTCTTTTCTGGTAGGAGATTTTTGTGATGTTGTTCTTGAAGTTCTTGCTCTTTTTATTTTCAGATTTACGCAGTTTTATAAGTAAGTTTTGAAGTATGTGAATATTGCAGTCATACCTGAAAATATGTACTCTACTCACCAGCAAGGATTAAAACTGTCGCATAATGACAATTTTGCCTGGGAAAAAAAAAAAAAAAAAAAAAAAAAAGGTTTGAAGTAGGATAAACACCTGTTTAGCTAGCAGGATTTTTTTCCGAATTTGACATCTGTGTTGTTGCCACAAATATTCAAGCTAGCTGGTATCCTTCACTGCTTGTGCACTACATTACGGTGCTGTGCTGAGATTGCAACTGGGCAATGTGGGTCTGCCTATATAATGTCCTAGATGCTCCTACAGAGGATGCAAGACTAGCATCTTCTTGTAGTCTTGCCATGCCTCTTGTTCTGACTCTGTGCAGGCTGGAGTCCTGGTGAAGTAGATACGTGGCAATCAGAGCCACTGAGAATGGTATGGTCTCCTTGTACCCTGTGTCCGGTACCTGCACTGATTTCACAGCGGTGGGTGGCTTTATGCCTCTTCCTGGCAAAGTGCTCAGTAACATGGCTTTTGCAGCACCACAGGTCTAAATGCTGTTACATGAATATTAAAGCCAAAAACAAAAGCAAAACCCCAAGACACCAAACCCAAACAATTAAAAAAAAAAAAAAAAGCGCATAGTTTGGCCCTACTTTCAAGATAAACCTGTTTCAATGAATTAAAGCAGTCTCTAGTTTGAGCTAATCTGAAAAGATTACAGACAGGACTGCAAATTGGCACTGCAAATTTGTAAGACTCAGCAGAGGGTGGGGAAGGCTGTTTGTGTTACGTTGCTGATAGGATTCTTCCATGATTGTTTTCCCACTGCTGTGATTTGAGGGTTAGGGTGTTACATTCCGCTCTTACTGCCATCAGCTCTGGACACAGCACCTTGCAGGCAGGCAGTCTCATGCTGAGTGCTATTCAGATGAGTGTAGCCATAACCTCATCCAAGAGGAAGAGGTGTAGTCTAATGTACGTGTCCCACTGCCTGCAAATGGCTCTGCCACCCCATTGTTTTGAGTGTCTCAGTGGAAGTGGATCAGGAAGCTTATCTAAGGCCATCCCCACCCTTTCATTGGCAGCTCTTGGTTGAAAGAAATGCAAGACATTTCCCTCCCTCTTCCCTTCTCCCCACCCCTTTGATTTAGAGCTAGCAATGCCAGTTGTTTCTACAGCACAGTGTTCGACATTTGGTGTAAAGAAAACTCATTTTAATTCCTCAAGTGCTATCTGTTTCTTTGCTTGGGACTCATGACAGGTGCCCCTTTGTTCTTTAATTTGATATTATCTCACATAGCCTTGGAGCTTCAGCCAGGCTAAAAAACTTGCACCAGCAGCAAACTGCCCAAATTAGCATTTTTGCTAATTCCAGAAAAAAAAGCAAAGGTGCTGAAAACCTGCCAGGAACCTGTCAAACTAATTTGCAGTGGGAAAAGTGATTCTGGGGTGAGGAAAAGGTTCAGTTGAATATGGCACACAAAATGGCCTTTATAGACTTTCCTATTCCTCCTTTTAAAGGTACAATCATGAATTTGAAAGTCAGCTAAAGTAATTTAAGACGGACTTTTCTTCCTAACATGGTTGAAAATCCAGCATTTTTTTTTTTTGGAGATAGCTTTTAAGTGCCATTTCCCTTCTGTAAGTTATTAAACCATTAATATTTTGTCTGTAAAGTACTTAAAATGTCTACTATTGTTGGGCTTTATTATTTCAGTAATTTCACGTTTTTCCCTACAGCTTTTTATTTTCTCAATTTTCAACAATGTGGTTCTCCTATATTCATTTGTCTATGCTCTGAAGCTCAGAGTTGTGGGGTTTTTTTCCTGTCTGCTTTGCTAAGTGTATTATTAAATATTATTTCCTCTCTCCTCCCTCTCACCCTTCACTTAATTTGAATTTTGTTTCTTGCCTTGTCTGAAAAATATATGTCCGGCGCTTATCTAGGTAAATACCTGGCTATTGTTCTAGGCAGGGGGAAGTGAGTTGAGTCCCTGGTTTTACTCTCCTGTCCTCTGCCTTTGCAACATATCTGGAAAACACAGACAAAGCAAAGGGTTATATAAACAGTAGATGAGCCATTGCAGGGTGGGTCATATTTTACCACCGGCGTAGCTCAGGAGTGGACTACTATATGCCAGAAGCAAGGAGGAATTGAGGAAAGAACTGTGCATCTGAGTCACAGAGTCACTCCCAGGGTAGCGTTCATGCTCCACCTTTGCTGAAGGCATAAAGTTTCAATCCATTCCTTTATAATTTTCATTAGCAATATCTTTGAATGTTCAGTACTCATTTTGAGTAATGAACTATATTATGCAAGTTTTGGTTACCAATACCTCGTCCTCGTATTTAAGAAGGCAGAAAAAAATTGTCACATAAACATTTTTAGGGAGGGAAAAATCAAGGAAGGGGATACAGTTTCTGTTAATAAAGCTGTTTCCTCTCAGTATGTTGCCAGACTTCTGCATTGCTCTTTTACACTGTGTGCTTTACTGTGCTGTACGTGAAGGATGAATTGCCACATCACTGTATTATACATAGGGAAAGGTTTAAATTACAGGGCTGGGGAAGGGGGAATTGGGAGAGCTTCAAACTGTGATGTTTTCCAAATTGAGGGTTTGTGTTCTGGCTAGGGGGTGCTTCTAGTTGCAGTAGCTTCCTAAGGCCATTCAGTGGACAGTGGTAAAGCCAGGTCTGAGCTCAGGTCTCCAGTTCCCAGTCTTCCCCTTGCTTCATTCATTACTGGCAGTCCAGAAAAAAGGTTGCAGGAACAAAGGATGAAGCTATAGACAATGATAAGCTGTGTGCCACAGGTAGAACTTCTCTCACTTTGCAAACCAGTTTTGAAATGAAAAAAAAAAAAAATAGGAACCCAAGATTCAATTATGGATTTTAGCTGAATATGTGTTACTATTACCTGCTATTTCTATTATTTTGTAGTATAAAGGCTGGACAGTCTCTCCCTTTCTAATGCTAGTGTATTAAACAAGCTGGTTTAACTTTGAAGTTAGTTCTGCATTGAGCAGGAGGTTGGACTGGGTGACCTTTCCAATCCGTTTTTTTTTGTATGACTTTATCAGCCCTTACAGAAACTCTATCATCTGACACCCTGACACACTGATGTGAACATCCCACTGTCCTCCCACCCTCACCTCTCAGCAGAAAACCAGCTCTCTTTTTCTCAACCATGAGTCTGTTTTGACTCTGTGCAGGCTGGAGTCCAGATGATGTAGGTACGTGGCAATCAGAGTCACTGAAACCAGTGTGGTCATGTATGCTGTGCCTGGTATCTGCACTGACTTCACAACACTGAGTGGTTTATGCTTCTTCCTGGCAAAGTGCTCATTAATATGGCTTTTTCAGCATACTCAAAAACCTGTGCATCAGAGCTTTGTTGAACTGAGATTTAGCATAGAGGAAATTAAGCTATGTCCCTCTTTGCTAGTACATCAGTGAAAATGACATAAGCATAAGAGCAAAGAGGGTTAAAGCTCAGATTATGGACATGATGAAATCTTTGGTAGACATCAAGAGCATCTCTTTTAACTAGAATAAATACTCCACACTGTTAAGTGATGCTAAACCTAAATCTGAGACTCATGTTTTAACAGATTAGTAATTTTGCTTTTTCCCCAGAGTGCTGACACATTCTTCTGCTTGTTTCCTAGAAGTACCATGCTTCTGTGAGCTGACCTCCAAATCTGGTGACTGGCGTAACCAGCACCTACACTGACTGATTTGCCCCTAAGCTATATTTTGGCACATAAACTCTCTGTGATGCCTATAGTCACTGCTATATTTATTGGAAACATACCTAGGTTGAGACAGTGCAGTAAATAAGTTAGTTCAGAAAAACTTCTAGAAAAGATAGAGGAAAAAACACACTTAGATTTGACAAGATTTAAGAAAGGTTAAGAAAGAGTAGATAAAACCTAAAGTGTATTTCTGTGCTTCAGTATTTCTCAGCTAGAATTTGTCTGCTGTATTATGAATACAAAAACTGGGCTTCAGCATTCCTCGAATGACCCTGTCTGGCAGAGTGAATTCCTCGGAGCTGGGTCCTGGGGAGCAGGCAGCCTGGTTTTTGCTATTCCTGTCAGCCACTGCCTTGAGCCAGCTGCCACTGAGCTTTCTGCCTCCTTGTAAGGACTTAGGTTCACTTCTACCTTTTCTTCCCTCATTTACCTGCCTTTAAAGCTGATTTCCTTCTTCTCACTCAGTTATCAGCGCAGTTAGGAGTCATCTCAGGTCTAGTGTCCCGTGCCTTATCTTTTAGATACAAATGCAGATGCAGTTTGTAGGATCCCTCATTTTTAGATGTCGATCTGCTTGTTGGTTTTTTTTAGCTCTCTTAGATTAAATAGCTTCTATAATGTTTATCATAGCGTATAGCACACATGAACTTTAACAATGTTCATAGGACTGAGGGTTACAATAGTAGCAATTTGTAATGATCTGCACCTACAAACTCCTGAACTTTTAATGTGTTCCTGGCATTTGTTGACAACTGCGTGTGATGTCTTCAGACTCATTGTTAGTCTAGGTGACGAACTCATCGAGGAAAAACATACTCTGCTTGAATGGCCTCTGAAGATGCAATGTTTTAACTTCTCTAAGCAGCTGTTACCTTTTGGGAGTTCTTTTATCATGGAGATGATATGAATTTTAAGTCAGCCTCTTTTCACCTCCTAGATAAAAAAAAAAGAAAAAATCAGTTAGGGAAGAGACAATTAGCTAGCACTCAATCTGCTGCAATGCCATAATAGTAATAATAATGGTGTTTGGTCTGGATGCCCATAGGGACACAAGAAATTCTTTATCTTGTGCAGTTACTGGAGTTTTAATTTTGTTGTTTTCACTTCATTTTCTTTTGCATGAAAAGGAGAGCCAGAAAAGCCATGTATGCTTTGGGCATTCTTGCAATCTAATGATAAATGTGTGTATTTGTGGTGAAGTTCTGTTTGGAATTCTGTAGAATGAAAAATACTTAGAATTTTTGTACCTCAAAAGTAACAGTAAAACTGTTAAAAATAATTCTTTGCAGAATTTTATTAGCAGAATTTAATTAATATAAGTTACTGGTAAGACAATTGTCCCTCCAATCTTCTACTCTCAAAGGACCCAAGCATTATGATGCGGACAAAGAGAAAATGATCAGACTAGCTGTTATGGATTGCTTCATTCAGGTCACAGTAGAGAAAACATTAGTTTAAGGCTTAAAATTAGTGAGATTTTTCATTGGCTGGTTGATACTGAGAAAAAAAAAAAAAAAAAAAGAGTTAATTCACTTGACTATCTGCACAGTGCTCAAACTCAAAATAATCAAATATTCTGATTGGAATAGTATTTGGAAAAATACTTTGAGATAAACTGTGGTTTCTTTTAAAAAGTGTACCAGTGGTGGCAAGCTTACTGAACTGGCAAAGCTAACCCAAGTGAAAATTTTCACTTTATCAACAACTCGAATCATGGCTTGCCTTAATAAAGCATGAAGTTTAAAAATGAAGAGTGATTTGTGTTTGTAACAACTCCTTGTTACGATGCCACTTCTGCTTTTGTTTTCAGCATAGTCAGCTTCTGTAGCTTGGAGGTTTTATGGCTTTATACAGTACAGTGAATTTCTTTCTTAAAATTTGCATAGCAGAAACTAGAGATTTAAATCTCCTTTCTCCTGCTGTGGCTAAACCACTCAGACAAATCAAAATGAGAGTACCTTGTGTCAATAAGAAGAATAAAACCATATAAGAATTATTAACGTGACTGCATCATCGCCTGTTGAGGTTGCCCAGAAATGTGGGTTTCTTTTCGTGGACACTAATGTAGATCTCGTAGAACATCCCATTGCATTCCCTACTCTGTCCAGTCTCTATGAAGAACATGACTATGCCTGGAAAGATTGAGAAAAATGCTGGATGTTTTGAGAATCACAATGGCATACACAGGGAGTCAATTATCCTCGGACAGGCATCATTCAAACTCCCTGTAGCACTAGAAGTGCCAAGAAAACCCCAGAAAATTCAATGGGTTTGTTTGGCCTGGAAAAACACTCTGAAAATTGGATTTCCCTTGATTCCTGAGCCCTATAGCATGCTTCATCCTAGCTGGAGCCTGACTGAAGTCACATTATGTTCCCTCGATCAAGTTTACCATTACAGCCATATGCAAGCATGGGACCTCTAAATGCATTTCATGGCTGGGCTTCAGGCACAGTGAGACTTTCTACTGACTTCAGGCCTTTAGACTGGGCTTGATTTGGGCTACGATTGTCTGCCAAGATAAAGTACAGTTCTCATAAGGTTTCCAGATCATCTTGTTATTAGGTGGGCAAAAAAAAAGTTCCCCAATAGAACAGTCTCTTGGAATTTGATTGATCTTCTGGACTGGAAGTAAAAGCAATCGAACAGAAAGAAAGGCTTGTAAAGGAGACGGTATATACATTTCAAGGCTGTGAATAAAGCCAATTTCAGCTGACTACCGGCAAAATTTTATGCGTCCGTTTTTTCTATGGACAGGTTTATCTGTTCCCATATGATAGGCCCTGCTTCAGTTTCAGATTCTTCCACTTTCATTCTTTTGAAAGCATCTGTCCTGTTAGTGCTTTGCCTTGGAACTTAAGAGGCATTAAAACTGTAGCCAGTTATTTCCATGATTTCTCACTCTTAGAACACAACAAACTCACTACAAAGTTTTTTCTGTGCCTTGCATGTGCACGTCAAATGTGCAGAAGCCAAAGCAAAGAGGCAGTGCATGTTCAAAAAGGACTTCTTGGCTTCCATGAGTGCTTATGACTTTTCAGAATGAAAGATCATTGAAAGTTTCCCAGAGCAGCAGCTGTACAAATGACTCCCACACTGTGCTAATCCTTGAATTGCTGATCCATGCTGAATATCCTGGGGACAAATTGAAACCGTAGAGGGAAATACCTGTTAGTTTCAAGACCACTGAAATATTAAAGACTCCTAAGGGTTTTCAAAGTTTCTCTGTTTTCCTATCAGCTTGATTTTCAAAGTTCATATGTTACCCTGAGGCAAGTATGCTCCTAACACTTTACTGACCTCCAGTAAGCATGAATTGACCTTTGATTTCAGCAGTACCCTAACAAATTGATTGATCTGTAAACACTAGAGGTTAAAGTACTTTTGTATGTTAAGATTTTTTGTTTTCCCTTCCCACCTTGTAATGTTAAACTATTCCTGAAAATTCACAGCCTTGGATAAGTATATAGTAAAACTTGTGGAGAAATCAGAATCACAGTTTGGTTTGAGTTGGACGGGACATTAAAGATCATCTGGTTCCAACTCCCTGCCTTGGACAAGGACACCTTTCACTAGATCAGGTTTTCAGATGGGGAAGGAGAGAAATTACAAACAGTTTCGTCATTGTTAGCATGATGTCAGCTGACATTTCAGCACTGTCAGCTCAGGTTTGAAGCTCTTCTCGAATTTCTGCAAATGTTTTTTCATCCCTGGCTCAAGGGAATGCTAGTATCAGTACACTTTCTCAGACTTGTCTGACCATCACCTGTATGATCTTTTATCCAGGTCCATGGAGGAACATGTGCAGCTATCTAATCGTCTTCCATTTATGTTTGAGTAATACAGCATGGCCTTTAAGTCTATCTCCTGCCAGCCAAAATAGGGTCTGTAAATAGGTCTTAATCTTATATCCCTCATTCCTATAGCAGGTTCTGTTGGAGTGCAGAACTGCTATTAGATGTGTGTAGTTGATTTACCATGAAGCAATCTGACATACTTGTACTCTTGAATTATGAATGAAACTTAATTTCTTAGAACTTAAATATACCATTAGAAAATTACTAAGAGCAATTTTCTCCACTTCACATCTACATAATGAAATTCACTTCAGTGTTGTACTCTCTCTACGTATATAGATCCCATAGAAGGTGTCCAGAAGCTGTATAAAAGGAGTAGGGTGCACAGGCAGATTTACAGGAGCGGGAAATAACAGCTGCACTTTCGTTCCAGATTAGTGCTTCTGAGTTTTGAGTGTTTATTCCAGCTTTCAAATATCTGTGTAAAAGTCCAGATGACTGTCAAGAAGATATTGTCCTGAAGGATGTGATATAATTCTTGTTTGAAGTCCATAGAAATTGTCCATGAGCATCAGCAAAAATTGAACTGAACTATAAACACAAGGTCATGTGTTTGTATTTTCCTAAGATCCTAAACCATTAGTACTAAGGCCTTGCTTTTGCAACTTAATTCCTCTTTTGAAAGGTATGTGCCTCCCAACTCCTACTCCCTCTTCCATGTACACAACACTTTTTGTGTTCCTCACCCACACGTGAACCTCTGCTACCCTTTTCACTTCCATCCCTGGGCTCTTTGTGTCTTTTCCTGCCCTCTCTTCCCACTCGGATTATCTGGACAGGATTACCTGGGTGGCCGGGACAGCTCTCTCAGTGATGATAAAGAAGCTTTTCTGAGGGATCATATAGGAGCAGATGATCTTGTCAGTGGACTAGGCGAACTGCTGATGTCCCTTCTAAGTCTTCCTTCTCTGAACTTCATCGAAGATTAGAACATTCAATGAATGCTCAAAGGATCAAGTTGTTTTATACAACCTTCTTATGAAAGAAAGATGAATACATTTGTTCAAGGTGATCAAATATGTCAGCTGTAAAATACGAAATGTCACTTTTGACTGGTAAGTTTGTTAATGCAGCAGAAAAGCTGTAATGTACAAATCAGAGGCATAGTAGTTGGTTTTTTCTATGTTTCAGTTAAGTAATAGGTATCCTGTAAGTAGTACCAGTATTAGTTGAGATGTTTTGTACTTGCTATCCGGTATAATTTGATCTATACATTATTACATAACCATAATGGTCAAAGTGAATCTTGTGATTTACAGGATTTTCACTTAGGTTGTTACTCAGATGTGGACTGAATACTTTTAATGCAAGAACTGTACCTGTGTTAGTTTAAAAATTGGTTTATGATTCTTATCAAAGAACTATGAAGGCAATATCTGATTTTTTTTTTTATATTATCATTATAAACAAATTTGAAATCAGATGGATAATGCAAAGTATTTCTGCTGTAAATATAGTCAGCAATTTATTTTCATTCTGTCATTCAAATTACTCTTTATGTCTCCAAAAATGAACTGTGGTGGATTAACCTTGGCTGGTTGTTGTACCACTCCCCCTCTTCAGCAGGACAGAGGGAGAAAATCAGATAAAAAAACCTTGTAGGTTGAGATAAGGGCAGGGCAATCATTCATTAATTACTGTTACGGGAAAACAGACTTAACTTGGGGAAGATTAATATAATTTATTTCCAATTAGAAATAAACTAGCATGACGATTAACAAAACCAAACTAAAACCACCTTCTCCAACATCTCCCTTTCTCTCCAGGCTAAACATAATTTCTTTGTTCCTGACTCTTCTACCTCTTATTCCCTTGTCCCAAGTGCCACACAGGGATGGGGATGGTGGATTGTGATCTGTTCATAAAAATTTGTCTATGTGAGTTCTTCCTTTTTGTGCTGTTCACCTTTTCCAGTGCAGAGTCCCACTCATGGGAGGCAGTCCTTCATGAACCGCTCCCATGTGAGTCCTTCCCATGGACTGCAGTTTTTGAAAAACTGCTCCAACGTGTCTTCCAACGTGTAGTCTTTCAGGAACAAAGCGCTCCAGTGTAGATGCTCTGTGGGGTCACAGGTCCTGACAGAAGACTCTTCTCTTCTCCACTGGCTGAAGTTCTTTCCAGGAGCATACTTCAGCATGGAGTCTTCACAAACTGAAGCTTCTTTCAGGACATTTTCACTTCTAGGACATATAGTCCTTCACGGGCTGCCAGGTGTATTATCTGCTCCACTCTGATCTTCCAGGGGCTGCAGCGGTACAGTCTGTACTACCATGTTCTTCACCATGGACTGCAGAGAAATCTCAGCTTCCAGCACCAGGAGCACATCTCCCCTTTCCTTCTTCACTGACGTTGGTGTCAGCAGGGTTGCTTCTTTCACACTTTTTCTCACTGCTGACTCTTACAGTATTTTTACCCTTTCTTCAATATGTTATCACAGAGATGCTACCAACATCACTGATGAGCTCAGTTTTGCCCAGTGATGGGTCCATTTTGGAGCTGTCTGGAACTGGCTCTGTCCAACACAGGGGCAGCTCCTGATCTTTTCTCACAAAAGCCCTCCCACTACCAAAACCGTGCCATGTAAAAGAAATACATATAAAAGTTACATTTCTTTTCTGCCATTATTCTGTGTAGATTCATCAAGAAAACATGGAAGATTGAATGTGTTTATCTGTTTCCAGGCAACCTACCGTTCTATACGTGTTTTCATCACTGACGTTGGCTTTCCTTTTATTTCTGTGGTGAAAATGGAATGCAGATCATGTCTTGTATGTTATATGATACTTTGTACATTGCCTACTTAGAGTATTTTTCATCTTCTAAAAAGACATTATAAGCTTTAGCCCTGTCTTTATTTTCAAAAATTCTTGTTGTCCCTGAGTTCATCATTGGCTCCTACAGGTTAGAGTATGATTCTATTGCTAGTCTATTTTTGCAGTGGTCGGAAAGGACTTGTCAAAAAAAAAGATCATAGAACATTATAGACTTTAGTGACTCCCATTCTTTCTCATTGCTGAAATAAAGGGTAAACTGTCTTAACTATTATGGTTGAGTGTAAGAAAGACCCCGTGGATTAATGAACTTCAAGGATTTAGTGGTAATGGATCTGAGTCGTGTTATTCTTTGCTGTGTCTGTATTTCTTTGATCTCATTCTTGCTCAAAGAAAGAAGAACAGGTTATGCTCACATTCTCTCTCTTTTTTTTTTTTTTTTTTTGTGCCATCAAAATAGTATATATTAACACTGATGACAATGATGCCAGATGATAGTTCTTTTGGAGGAAACCCATCATTCTCTGAATTTCCTCCTGTCTTGAAGCCTGAGTATGGAATAAAAACATGATGTTCTGCCCATTTTCTTCAACAAAACCAGTAGAGAAAATTCCTCCTGCTGTGGCAGAAGATCAGACTAATATTTGCTAATATGGCAGGAAATTCTGACAGCTGTTTCTATCCATGCTGAAAAACAATTTTTAATTTACACTTTTCTTCCAAGATATTTGTTTCTACCTCAAGGGGTCTGATTCATTATATAGCTTGTAATGATAGAAATATTGTGGGGTTGCTGGTGGTTTTTTTAAGCTTTCTGCCTTTATCAAACTTGAGAAATTGCAGTCACTAGAGCTGTAAGTTTTTAAGTTTGACATTTAGTTGAAAAGCACAGCTGCAAGAATATTGTAATGAAATAACATACATTAATATATACTTACTAATATGGAAAATGCTTTCATTGAATGCAGTATTTAATAATTAATCTAAAACAAATATTTTGATCCCACAGATATTGACACATCTTCTGTGAACAAGACATTCATAAGAGATTTTCTATCTTTCCTTTAGTTAGTCCTACACAACATCCTAAGGATAATATGTACTCTTATTGTAGAATGTAGGGACAAATTCTTCTTTTTTTTTTTTTTTTTTCGTATCTGATTAAACTACACTGATGAAGTTAACACTTTGCATGCCTGTAAAGTAAGGAGTTTTAGTTGAACAGGATTTCAACAATTCCAGGATTGAGCTATATCTTGAGTAAAGTTCCTCTCTTCAGCCCCTCTGTTTTCTCCCTCAGCAAATTCCTGAGGCCCCTTACAAGGATCCATTCACAGCCCACTTGGTTCTTTCCATCCTGACTCTGGGCATCTAGGAAAGAACAATGTAGAAGCAGATACAGCAACAGCAAAAACAATCAACCAGCCAAACCCCCAGTTACCTGTCTCTATACCTTTTTTCACCCTATTATCTGCTTCTTACTATCTGTAGACTTTTCTGAAACATGATGAGGTAAATGCTAGATCAAGGATAAGCATACTGAGTATTAGGAAAGAGACATTCCTCAGGAGGAGGACAGAAGCAAAGCCAAGTAGACAGGAGGTCAGAGAACTGGTGATGAAGAGGGGAAAGAGGAGCTAAGGAATAGAAGTGTAAGGAAAGTCGGATGTGGGAGAAGACCAAATATTCTCTATAGAGCTCTACTGCACATCCTGCCCAATTTGCCCATCCTCTTGTTCGCTTCCTTCACCTCTATCTCTTTTTCATTATTCAAAAAACCCAAAACCAGTTTCTTGATTTGAAAGGCTGCTCTGATTGTTAATCATGATTCTATTATTTTTGAATCAGTGTGTACCTGTAATTTCAGTCTTACTAAAGAGTGTCTAATTTTGGAAATATTTCCATTGATATCAGTAGCATTTTCCAGGAAGTAAAGTGCCATTTGAGATGAGTAATTATAGTGCTATCTTCTACCTTGCTTTGTTTCATCGGCCGATTTCATGATACTGCCTGCTCTCTCTCTTACAAGCTTGCTTATACGGCATAGACTCTCCTTGTGACTCCCTATTTATAACAATCTAAGTTTAGAAATATTTGATCACATATTAGCAGTTGTATAATGTGAGAAGCTCATTAGGCATCAGCTATTTTCTGTCATACATGGCAGAGTAAGCTGCAGAGCTGCAGTACTTTGGCAGAAAGAGGAGATATACTGGGTGTGCAACCGTAACTGAGTCCAATGAAGAGATGAGTGCTGTTCCAGGCTGTTGCACAATGTGCTTTCTGCCAGCAAACAGGTGTCCCTTTATGGTCCAGCAGAACGTGTAAATTATTTTACAAATTTTCTTCCTTATAAGAAATACTACATAAGTTTAAGAAGAATTATATAAAATTTGTATATGTGCTTATTATGATTAGCATAAAATAATAAGTAGATGTAGTATTTGAAGCTTACTCCTTTAAACAAAGACACGTAAGCATAACTCTCACTTTCTCTTCCAAATTCTTTACTCTCATAAGTGTTATGGGAAGAATATAGATTGCAAGATGTAATAGGAGGAAAGCTTTCAGACTTGCATGTGTAGCTATTGCTCTCATTAGATTTCAATGTGGAATCACTGGGCTTTGTTTGGCTGAATACATCTGACATTTTCCCTCTCATTTGAATGGAGATATGGTCAGACTTCAGTGATTACATACACTGCAGTAGAGGCAAAATAATTCAGTCTTCGATCTGCAGATTTCCGGAGGCAGCAAGGCAAGTAGAAACATTTTTTCTTTCCTATTCTTGATCAGGGTTTTATCAGTCATGTGGAACCACTTTTGTTTGCTCAGGCACAGTTAGACTGAAGTTTAATAAGATCCATGTGTTAGAAGGATTTTTAAGCCAAATACTGGAGACTCTTCTCATTCCATGTTAGAACACAATATAAATCCTGCACATATATCTGTGCATATGCATACATGAGTGGGTATGCATAAATGTCTATAGATATGCCTATATTTTTTCAGTTGTTTAGTTATTGTTCCTCACAAACTTCAACACTTGAAAATTTTCGAAGTATTGCAGCTAAATACCATTGCAGATTCTATTTTTTTTCTTGAAAGTACCGACGTTAGATATTTAATCTAAACTACTCATTATACATAGAATTAAGACTTTTTCTGTTTCATGAAGAGATAATCGAGGACACATTATCACTGTATTTAGAGGTGTATTAGATATAGCAGTGTTGAAAAAGTGTAAGGGAATGGGTGTTTCAATACTGGATGTGGGTTCAAAACATGAAACTTTTGTTGATTCATCCTAGGCAAAAAAATTCAAGACCTGTAACTATATTTCCATGTCTCTGCAGTTGAAACAACAACATGAAATATGATAAGAACAGAATCCTAAACCTAATTAAATGTTGGTTTTGCTTTTTTTTTTTTTTTTAAATGAAGAAACCTCTCAGTATTATATCCAGGATTTTCCAGGACTGCTTCTATGTATAAGACTAGTTTTTTGGTGGTGTTACAGCCTCTCAGTGGCATTGGCCCAGCAAAAGACTCTATAATGAAGAGAAGAATGAAGTCCATTGTTCTCAACAGGAAGACAGTTTTCTGGGTTATACGAACAGAATAACTGAGTGATTGCCTTATTTATTCTCTGCAAGAGAAGACATAGCAGGAGACAGAGGTGCACAATCACAGTACATGGCTACCAAGACTAAGAATGACTTAGTCCTAACAGGACTGGCATAGATGATATCCCCAAATAATGTCAGTTGCTGTGAAAATATTGCAAGTCAATCCACGGTGAGGAAGAAGTTCATCTGTGCTCACTGCATCACCACCAAATGTGAAAAACAGTAGCTTGGAAAGCTAAGCCAATCCATAATTTTCTGCACAAGAAACTATTTCATAGCTGAAAGAGGAATAAGCATGAAAGCAAACTGAATGGAAGCAGAGACAATTTACTGCTGTAGGCATAGAGCTAGTGGAATTGCTATTTGTCAAGAATTGACCTTTTCCTCTTCGGTGGATCTGCTTCCATATTGACCTATCTTAAAGTGAAAGCAATTGCTATCCACTGTGTGCTACCTTGGGATTAGAACTTATTCTGTCTGACTTTTATGTATTTCAGCTGCTGCTCACAGACAGGCAAGTAAACAAATTCAGTTTTAAGCTAGTTGACTCAGTTGTTTCACTGAAAGAAGCCAAGAGATGAGTTTTTCTTTGACTCTACTCTCCTTTTTTATTTACTGTGGTCTTTATTGGTCACTTCTCTGGAAATGAGATCAGCAACCAACTTAGAGTTTAATAGTGTTTTTCAATTAAGGTTTGAAAAATGGAGTTGAAGAATACTTCTGGTAGGATGAAGGGAGTGGTATTTTTTTTTATATGAGACTGAAGGAGCTTGATTTCTAGATAAACTATTTTTGAAAATTTCTTTCTTTCTACAGCCATGGGCAAAATCGTACATTTATGTTGTGTGTTCCCTGGACTCATTCCTACAGTACAAAAGAGTTTCAAATGACATCTCATGCAGAGTAATGCAAATCCTGCTGAATGGGGTCCTTAATATGCTTGAAAGCAGCCAATTTACATCAACAATGGAGTGAGCCTGCTTTGGCTGATACTTCAGAGTTGAAAATAAGGTCTCTACAAATATTTTGTTTGCAACACACTATCTCTCTGCACTGAACTCCATGGTGACTGAAGTGAGTTACATTCTTGTTTCTGTCTAGTAGCATACTTAGCAATCTCAAAGTCCAGGATCTGCAGTTCAAGGCCATTTTGTGCTGTGAGTCAGGAAACTTTGGGCAGCCCTCACACTGCCAAACTTGAATCTTTTTAAACTACCTGAGACTTTCAGTTTTAACTTTCCCAGTGCTCCTACCATGCAGCTGGAAATACTACAGGGCCTTACTGATGTCAAGGGATTCTGGGCTTTCTTCTCAACACACTGAATGTTTCAGATTATCTTTGATTTTCTGAAATGAGATGATCTCATGGTCCTCGATTTCCAGGGGCCACCCAGGTTGTCACTCAGAATCAGTCTCCAGCAGTTCATTCTTCCTGAAGCAATTTTTACCCCCTGGAATCTCCCTCTACATAAAGTTCAGAAAATGATAGTTTTTAATTTTAATTGGAGTTTGCTCTTCCCCCCCTCCCTCCCTCAAATGTCAACATTTCCTGTGGAAATGAAATTTTGAATTTCAACCAGGTTTTAACAAAGAATCGAGCTGCCACAAAGCTTGGTCATAGTGACTGCCAGCCAAACTGTGGAAACTCTTCATGCCAGTGCTCAAAGCAACCCAAACCACAGTCATCCTGCCTAGAAATTAATCAAAACAGAAAAGACAACATTGAATATGGTTTTCAGTTAGATTTTTACCCGCCTGCTGGAAATGAAGCACACATTGGAACCAAATGTTGTTTAAATCAAATGAGTGATTATAGCAGGCGGTAAGACATGAGACATGTTCGCTCATTAGTGATCTCCTGGAATGTATTTGTGGCTTGGACATCCTCTTGACTCCTGAGAATCTTTCTTGTGCTGCACTTCCCACTATCATTTCTTTTCGCCTTCTTGGCAGAAAAGCCACAGACATTTTAGGTAGCTATATTTAAATGAGTTAAAATTATTTTCTCTGGCCCAAATGGGTGGACTGCTGAAACAAAACAATTACTAAGAATTTTGTCTGTCTATTCATTCTGATTGAGAAGTAGTGTTTTAAAATCACATTAAGAGCGTCTATTTTGAAATATTCTTTCTACTGGTTACCTAACATGGGGGGAAAGTCTGTTAAAGTACTCCTAATACGCTGAAAACCTTCATTTGCATATATTTTGTCCTGTATATAAGGCTTTCTACTTGTTAAGCCCTACTGCTGTCTCCCAAGTTGTAAATAGTTTTAATTTTTCATTTCACATAGAAAGGTATTCTGTGCAATCAGCTAAGACAAAATCTCATTATTGTGGTCTGAAATTCTCCCTGAAAGATGATGGGCAACCCTATCTCTTGCAACAAGAATCCTACTGCAAACTAGGCAAAACTGGATAATGCTTTCATATAACAATAGATAAGAAAACCAGCAGTGGATATAGCACTAAATGGGAAGA
>VWZK01020456.1:0-14659 GCA_013396935.1 Baryphthengus martii | reverse complement strand
GGGATACGGATCAGGGCCTGCTCCGCCGCGACCAGGGGAGCACCGATCTCGCCGAGCCCGGGTCCCCTCGGGTGCCATCACCTGTGTTCCCAGAGTGGGCTCTGCCTCAGGCTTGCCCTCCCCACCCCTCACACCTCCCCTGGCTGCCTCAAACACAGGCTGGGCTCATCCAGCCCCGACCGTCCCCACAAGGTGAAGAGGCCTCCACCGGGCGCATACCCCAAGGTGAAGAGGCTTCCACGGGGCTCAGGGTTTCCTCGTCCCACTCACCTCTCAGGAGGTGCTGTCGCCGAGGGATCCTGTGCTGGAAGTTACCAGTCAAGTTTTGTTTCCCAATCACCTTCCCCAACGAGGCTTTCGTCTCACCTTCACATTCTCCATCTGAGCATCAAAAGGGCTGAAATAGGTCTCAAATCAGCCGGGAACACCAAAATGAAGTTCAGGAAGCAATATGGGGGGATAGATGGTGCCGCACAGACCTCAACCGGCTATTCGGTCTCCTCACTGTCAGTTTGGGCTGGTTTCCACGCAAAGCTGCCGCACGTGGAATAGTCGCTATTGCTCTGTCAACTCTTCTGTCACGCTTAGGCTGTATCTGGTTACATTATTCATCCTCTCTGTAGAGCTGTGAAATCCCCAAACACCTCATGTGTCATGAGGCAAAACAACTCAATGGGTTGAGGAATTAAACCAGAGCTTCAGGTGGCTCATTCTCCTCCATGGGGGCTCTTGATTCCTCAGGGGCCGGAGTGTGCCTGTGCTACAACAAAACAAACTGGCTTTAAAAGACACGCAATGTCGCAATTCAGCCTGGTGTGGTCACCCACATGGTGTTGTGAGCTGGATTTTTTTGTCTTCCTAGGAAACTTGCCCCTTTCTTGGAGCCCACACAGCTCCCTCTGAGGTTCTCTGCTTCCCAGAAGCAGCCCATGCAAGCTCTATTTCATAACTACCTCCTTATCTCTGCAGCACCTGTGGAGGGAATGGGCAGGATAAGCCCAAGTTAACCCTTCGGCAGGTAAAAGGCCGGGGGATATCGATCGTGGGCCTATTAATTGTCATTTGGGGCTCAGTAAGACTTTTCCTGGGCTATTTTCTGTTCAGTCCAACGCGGTTAACCGTAGATGCATTTGTATATACTTTGTCCCTCTCTAATGAGACAAATTGTTAGTAAACATTTTCCAGAAGAATTTCAGGCCTGCACGTGCGAAGGAGAGCACGGAAAGGAGCGAGGAAGCGGTGGAGAAACACGCCAGGGGAGAACAGCGACCCGAGTTGCTGCACCTACAACCGACTCCTCGGCGGCAAACCTCCCGCCGTCCGCGAGGTAACGAAGGAATGCTTCTGATTCTCCTTTAATTGCATTCTTGGTAGGGGCTGAGGCAACGCTCGCAGCCGCTGCGTGCTGCTGCATGACCCCTTCGTTGCAACACAGCGAGGTGGAAGCGCTAATAGATTCCTTCTGGTCCTGTTCGCTTCGTGACAGCGGCGAGGGAAGGGAGCTGTCGGAAAGTCCTTCTCGAGCCGCCAGCTCGCCACTGCCTCTGCAGGCTGTGCCCACTTTGGGTTTTATTCAGGCAGAAAATGCTCAGCCTTCACCACCGAGGCAGAGCTCCGGGGGGAGGATATTTCCCCTCCGCGGGTTCCTCGTGGAAAAGAGAAATAAATAAATAATAACAGAGAAGCTGATCTCGGGCTGTAGGGACGTGGTAGGTTTTTCAGGGGGTATCAACACCGAGAAGCATAAACCCGTTTTTATGACTTTAATCTGCAAGTTAATTTTTCAGCGGCACGCAGGTATAAACAATGCCGGCTTTAAGTCCGTTCCGGAGCCGTCAGGCTTTGACACTTGGAATGAATGAGGCTTTCAAAACGTATTAGGAGAAAGATTAAACGTCTCGCTGAAATACACAGCCCACAAAAACTGAAATCCATCAGCAAAATGAAATTATTTCAAAACATGCTGGAGTTAAATCCAAACCAAAAGGCTCTCCTGGGCAGGTGAGCGAAACTTTGAAGCGAGGCTTTATCTGGGAGCAGCTTTCGTTTCCAACTGGCTTCGAATGCCCACAAATTTACTGTCGGTAGGTCTTTCCAGCCTGAGCGCTTGGTGAGACGAGATGATATGATTATCTTCATTTTCCATACGCAAAGCAGCGTTTAAGAGGTTCAGGTCGGAGGTCAGGCAACAAGCGAGAGCGATGGAATCGCCAACCAAAACGGCAGCCGGGTCTCTGGGGTGTCCTCTTCCCTGCCATCAACCCCCTGTTTGATACCATCGCTTGTAGCCCCTTTTCCACACGACTTAGGCCGTTTGGGGGCTTTATTTCAGATGATGAAGCAGCCTCTTTGAAGAGTTTCTGGGAAGCCACAAGTAGCCGCAGTACAGTCGTTAATCTAAGGCGGCAAAATTAATAGCGTGGGGTCATTTAAAGCTTCTTGGCCCAACTCAGCGCTGTAATAAGTAGGGAATAATTTCTTTGATGATGGTGTTGCCTTCTCTTCCTACGCACAAGGTTCTTTAGTGCTGAATATGGGCTTGACTCTGCTTCAGGCTGAGCTCCTCTGTTCCTACCGACTTGCTCATCCCCTAAAAACGCTGCAGAAATGTCCCAATTGCTCGAAACGGGGGAGTTGAATAAGAACGCCCGGAGCGGGAGCACCAGGAGAAGGAGCAAATGGCAGGAGAAGGGTCTGAGGATGGCATTCGATGACGGCGTCCGGACCGGCGGGCCACCGGCGTCGCGCTGTGCGTCTCCCTGCGTGGAGCTTGTCCACCTGCGGGCGGCCAGAGGACCCGGAGGAGGAAGATCTCACCAGAAAATGAGGCATCACCATCATCAAGCCGGCACATGGAAGAGCTGAGACCTGAAGATGAGCATCCATTGTCCTCTGGCTCATGGTGGGATGAGAGCGAGCCTTGGAAACCAGCACTTTGGCACCTGAAGGTGCTACCTGGTGGTGCTTCTGAGCACAGATGAGGGTATGATTGAAGTCAGCTGCAGTTTGATGGGTTTTCTACCTCCTCAGATCTCAGCTGTGCTGAATTGTCACAACCCTCGTTTCCCACACCACGGGCTCATTGCTGGCGGTTGAGACCACCAGAAAAATAGGAAAATCTGGGTTTCTATGCAGCAGAAGATGCATTTCACTACCAAAAAGAAGAGGAGGCTCCAGGGAGACCTTGAGCAACCTTTCAGTACTTCAAGGGGGCCTACAGGACAGATGGGGAGGGACTTTTTATCAGGGAGTGTAGGGATAGAATGAGGGATAATGGTTTTAAACTGAAAAAGGGTAGGTTTAGATTGGATATTAGGAAGAAGTTGTTTGCTCTGAGGGTGGTGAGACACTGGAATGGGTTGCCCAGGGAAGCTGTGGGTTCCTCATCCCTGGATGTGTTCAAATCCGGGTTGGATGAGGCTTTGAGCAGCCTGGTCTAGTGGGAGATGTCCCTGCTCATGGCAGGGGCGGTTGGAACAAGACGATCTTGACGATCCCTTCCAACCCAAACCATTCATTGTTTCTATGAAAAAAAAGCTCCGAGCCGAGAGCAGGACACTTTGAACCCCCCGATTTCACCCCTTTCCCAAACCTTTTTACTTTCACAACTTTACAAACGCGTCGTAGCCGAAATTCATGCGCCATTCACTTCCCGGTCGGACACCGACGTTGCGGGCACCTCGGCCTAGCTGAGGACGGCGGGGCTCGGAGGAGAGCCGAGGAAATCCTTCCCCAGGATGGTTGTTGGAGGCAGCGCCTGCTCCCAGCACCGCTGGGAGAAGCCTTAATGAAAAGCAGCTCATCAGCAGTTACGTAACCTAATGATAATCCGGCTCAGGCCGGGCAATACTTAAAGCCACAGCGTCTCTCTGCCGTGACCTATTTTATACTGGATGCAAGGGCAAAAGTGTGTGGTTTGTAACTTCGCCGCCTCTTTTACCGCTGAGTTATCGCCTGTCAAGAGGAGAAAAAAAACCAAAAAACCCAAGAAAACCAAAACCCAAACCCTGCGCACGTTTCTCCTGCCTGCAAAGCGACCGGCTTCCCATCTGACAGTGGCTTTTTATGGTCTCGGCTCCGGGCGCCGCGTGGAGAGGCGAGCAAATCATAAACAGTTCAAAGGGAAACGCTTCGCCGTCCCGCAGGAAAGCGAGCACGCTTGGATTTCGGCTTCGGACGCCGCGGAGGGTCCCGGGGGTTACGCGGCGCGGGGCTGCCAACGCCCCGGTGACCCGCGCGGAAAAACGCTGCGGGGTTTTTAGTAGACCTCGGGGAACAAAAAAACGGATGCTGCCACATTCCAGGGGCGTTATTTACGTTTGGCTTCGGAAATTAATGAAGCTGGCGGTGCCAGCCCCTCCCCACCCCCAGCCTGGAATGGTTTATTTATTTATTTCTGTGCCCTCTCAATCTGCAGAGGTATCAACAAGAGATTAAACGCCGGGATGTTGATTCAGATCTCGGCGCTTAATCTGACCACAGATGGTGTCAAAAGAGGGGCAGCCGTACAAAATAGCAACAGATTTTTATTATTTATTTTTTTTCCCCCCTCCTAAACAATCGGGCTTTTTTGTTTCGTAAAGACAGAGGACAAGGGGCCAAATTGAAAATATCGAGAAAAAATCAGAGTTTCTTACGGTTCCTCTCCTTCTGAGAGAGTTTTGAAGCCTTATGAAAGGGCTGATTTCTCTTAATGATTAATAATGTTTACATTTTATGTACTTAACTGAAGTTATTAGCGTTGTTATTATTCATTCCTATCTTTCACAGGATAAATATTTCATTCCT
This sequence comes from Baryphthengus martii, assembly GCA_013396935.1. Taxonomy (NCBI): domain Eukaryota; kingdom Metazoa; phylum Chordata; class Aves; order Coraciiformes; family Momotidae; genus Baryphthengus; species Baryphthengus martii. The sequence goes on along the minus strand of VWZK01020456.1, from coordinate 9,871 downwards.
TGTAACGCCGGACGAGTTAACGCCGCAGCCGGTTGCGGAAAGGAGGTCGTAGTGCGGTGTTAACGAAGAGATACCGCCTGTTACATGTAGGTGCGCTCCTTTTGGACCCCAGGACCCTGCTGGTTTCAAAGTGGCGATGCCAAAACTTTCTATTTCCCGCCACAGGGAATAATAAAAATACACTCCCCCGCGTGCCACTTGGTGCCGATGGATTCCGGGAGCAGCTCGAGCGGATCTGCTGATCGCTGGCGGGTCGAAAAAGTTGCTCGAGCGAATTCGGAGCGTTCTTTAAAAGCTGTTTTTAACAGCCCAACGTTAGACAGCTTAAGGGGAGGACCTGAGTGACTTCTCAGAAGCTTTGCAGAGCTGCAGGTTGATAGAAGGATTTCACGGCTCTTAAAAGGAAGGAGAATAATTCGAGAGATGGTGGCGATCGTGTCGGTCGGCTGTAGAAACGGCCTCCTGTGGAGCCTGCAACCAAAACACCGCTGCCTTAGACTAGCAGCTCGGAAACAGAAAGTGGAACTAAATGCAGATTATTAAACTAGTGTGGCTGATTATAAACTCTAAAGGGAAATCATGTAACTTCATTTCCTTATCTCATCTGAGCGAGAGGCGAAAGAGAAGGGGGCGGGGAAGGGAGCTTTTTGGGTTCAAGGCTCAAGTCCTGTTAATGACAGAACTACAATCTACTTGGAGATGTGCTTAAAAAGGCTTCAGAGCCCTTTCAAGTGAACTCATCGACTCAAATGATGCCTGTAACGTGCTCGGCCACTCCGATAACACTGAATATAGAGAAGAAAAAGGGTATTTTCTCATTCTTCCCTGACAGGATTTTTTTGTTCTTGTTGGCTTTTAGGTGGCCTTGCGTGAAAAAGAATCGCTTGTTTCAGTCTGTTGGTAAGTAAGTGGAATGGCTCCCACCAGGGCTGGTAGAACTTGTCCTTTTTTGGCAATCACGCCGGAGAGCCTGAGTGGGGAATAAAGCAGAGCTCTCCTGTAACCCTACAGAGATGAGCCCACCGAGAGCCCCCTCTGCTTACTCATCTGTGCTTCAAGACTGTCGGTTTTATTCAGATATCTCCTCGGTCGATGAAATACTTTTTCTTAACCTACTTTTCATGCCTTTGAAGTATCATCTGCTTCACTAGTTTGAAGAGCACTAAAGCCCTCGTGCAGCCAATAGGCACTTAAGTGCTTGCTTTTAAACCCATGAGCAGTTCTGTGAGGCACACAAGGCTTGCCGCCAACAGACAGATCTGTCAGTCCGTCTCCTTCGCTCCGTTGTTTCCAACGGGCTGCAACACTCGATTCCTGCTCCTACAACGTGTCTTTCTCTCGGTCTCCTCAGAAAGGTAGAAAATGGTTGAAGCTACTGCAGTAACTTCCCCACTAACTGAGAATCTAAGCAGNCTTGGAGCCAGGGAGGGTCGGGCTCTGCTCCCAAGGAATAAGCAGCAGGACAAGAGGAAGCGGCCTGGAGTTGCCCCAGCGGAGGTTTCAGTTGGAGCTGAGGAAGAATTTGTTACCCTTTGGGGTTGTCCAGGCGTGTGCCAGGCTGCCCAGGGCAGGGCTGGAGTCCCCCTGCTCCCTGGAGGGGTTTCCAAGGTGTGGAGCTGTGGTGCTGAGGGACAGGGCTCAGGGGTGCGCTGGCAGGGATGGGGCAGCGCTGGGACTCCAGGAGCTGAAAGGTCTTTTCCAACCGAAACATTTCTATGATTTTATGATCTTGAATCATCACGGGTACCACCACCATTGCTGACACCATCAGGTTTCTGTAGTGTCCATCCCTGTCGAGAGATTTAACACAAGAGCTTTCCCCTTGCCTGGCCTTCAGGAGCAGTGCTGCACCTTGAAGCAAGAGGTGGAAGAAGAAACATTTTTTTTGTGGGTCCTTGTTGTCTTCAAAACTGCCTCAGCCTGCCTGGGGTCTGCTAAACTCCCGGCCTCCATGAAATCCTCTGCAGTTAATTAGGTTCTTCGTTGTACCAGAGACCCCCGCAGAGGCAGCTGCGTTAACCTGGATAACAGAGGCACCAGAAGTGATTAGAAATGCAAGAAAAAGCAGAGGAGGCAGATAAGGAGAGAAGAAAAGACGTCAAGGTGCTGCTTCAGGAGTGTGAAACTGCTGGATAACCGGGAACAAGTATTTGGAGTTAAAGGGGAAAGATTCTTTGTCACTTCAAATCAAGAAACTGCAAAGGGAAGATGGGTACCCCGGTCAGAACCTGAAATCTATAGATCATGACCAATTTTTTCTCTGTTTTGTTCTCCACAGGTAGCTCAGAAGAATAAAAAGCCATTGAATATTAAATGTTGGGTTTCTCTGCTTTGGTTGATTTTTCTTTCACCTTTGGTGTATTTTTAATAACTTCCCTTCTCGGTCCTTCAGCCCTGGCTGAAGTCAGAAGGAAGAAAGGAACTGGAGCAGGGCAAGGGTAAAAAATGATAATGATCTAATTTGGAGAGGCTATCCTTAGTCCAACTGGTTGAAAATTAGTGTAAATGAGAGGGATTATAGTGGAACTCAGAGATCTAAGTGACCTGAAACATGTGAATGGAGAATATCAGAACCTGAGGTTAAACTGAGTGTAAAATCCTGGAATACTGAATCCAGGAATGAGACATGTTTGTCATGGAATGGTTTGAGTGGGAAGGGACCTTCCAAGGTCATCGAGTCCAACCCCCCTGCAGGGAGCAGGGACATCTGCAACTGGAGCAGGTTGCTCAGAGCCCCAGCCAACCTCCCCTGCAATGGGGCCAGGGATGGGGCAGCCACCACCTCTCAGGGCAGCCTGGGACAGCCTCTCCCCACCCTTGGTGTAAACAATTTCTTCCTTCTCTTTAGGTCTACATTTTCCCTCTCTTAGTTTAAAATAACATCTCTCCTGGGCTGAGGACTCCCGAGCTGGAGCCAGCCCTGCAGGGGGGGTCTCCCCAGAGCCCTGGGAGCAGAGGGGCAGGATCCCCCCCTGGCCCTGCTGCCCCCACTCCTTTTGATCATGACTTTCTCCTTTTGAAATGAGGAGCCCTTCCTGAGAAAAAGAAACCCATCGGTTTAGCAATACAAGACTTCCCCACAGTGGCAACAAGGCAGCAGGGTGCCCACTGTTGCATCATAAAAAAATTCTATTTTTGTTTTGATGGCAAAGCCCAGCAAAAATGTGGCCTCAAATTAAAGGAAATATTTAGAGCGTGGCTTCACAACACAGCGGGGTGTAATAGTATCCAACATTGTGAGATGCCTAACAGATACTGCTTTGAGTGGGGACCTTACCAATGTTTGTCAATATCTAAAGAGCAGCGGTGAAGAGGATGGAACCAATCTCCTTTGAGTGGTGCCCAGCACCAGGACAAGGGGCAGCGGGCACCGACTGGAAGGCAGGAGGTTCCCTGGGAGCGGGAGGAGCAACTTGTTTGGTGGGAGGGGGTTGGAGCCTGGCCCAGGCTGCCCAGAGAGCTTGGGGAGTCTCCTTGTCTGGAGAGATTCCCAAGGCGCCTGGACCCTGCGCTGCTGGGCCCCCTGCTCTGGGTGACCCTGCTGGAGCAGGGGGGTGGGGGGCACCAGAGGAGCTCCAGAGGGACCTTCCAACCCCCACCACGCTGGAATTCTGTGAAAGGGAAAGACAAGGAAATACCAGTTCAGAAAGAGGAAAGACGAGACCTTAGTGGTGCAAAGAGCAACCACGTGATGTCCGTATTGAAGAGCAGCGGCCGCAGCAGAGAGGAAGATGGGAGAGACGGTCAGATTGGAAGACCCCTGGGAACAGGGAGGAGAAGGAGTAGGGAGAAGGGAGTCAGGAGATCATATCTTCATTTAAAAGCAGAAACTCTACGTGATCTGGGACGATTGTTCATCCCCGGATCCATCCCACCTCATTTTAGCACTCGCCGCAGCACCCAGGCTTCCCAAGTTGGTTGTTCCCATCCACCTTCCATGGCAAGAACCCCTGGGAAAGCTACTCCCTTAGGAAGTGTCTTAGCTCTTCACGCGGGTTCACGGGGAATCCTATGCAGCCAGGTCTCTAATTTCCACCCCATCACCAGGGGGCACAAATCCCTGCCTCGGTTTCTCCAAGTCTCACACCTCAGTCTGCAAAAGGGTGGGGGGAGAATTTCTTTTCCCTCAGGATGGTGTTCTAAGGGCGGGCTGGGAAATGACTGGGAGGTGTTTGGGCACTGCCTTGGTAGAGACGTGAAGGAGGACGGAAGGGAAAGAGAGTGGATGAAAGGAATAGTGAGAAATGAGAAGAACTAAAGGTCAGTCAGAAAAGACCTTCATCTCCCGGAGAGCGTTTTAAAGATGCTGAGGGATGAAATCCAAGCTGAAGAAGACACGTTAAATAAGGACAATTGCAACAACAAAAAAGAGGAGAATAGGAAGAGGGGAATAAAAAAAAAGGAAATTCCACAGGGACCATGAAGTGATTCTTTATTTTTATAGAGACTTTCCACTTCTTTATTCAATGTTTTGTGAATGCAAGTTTTATTGGGGGGTTTGGCTCTGCCCTTGCAAACAAATCAGGCCGCACTAGCGACAGCAGACTGGGAGGAGGTGAGATGCTCTTGGAAGTCGACATTATCCTCTTTCTCCTTCTGAAAAGCTGGCTGGGTTAACCCCACTGCTGGGAGGAGCTGCCAAGAGGCCGTGGATGCTGGTATTCCAGGGGTTGATTGGCTTCTTAGAAAGCAGAACTTTATTCTGTAGAGGTCATTTTGATGAAAAGAAAGAGAAAATATCGTAGGCGAAGATTGAGGCACTTTCACTCCCGATATGACACCTCCTCGTGGGAAAGTGCACGTTGGTGTTACGTTGGCTACAAAGAAAAAATTAATCCCAGTTGGACTCGATGAGCTTAAAAATCTTTTCCAACCGAAATGACTCTATAAACTGACTAAGAAATAGCAATTAAAATATTGATTATAAACTCAGAACTGTACAGTTGGAAATCATAAAATCATAGAATGGCTTGAGTTGGGAGGCGCCTTAAAGATCATCCAGTTCCAACCCCCCTGCCATGGGCAGGGACACCTCCCACCAGACCAGGTTGCTCAGAGCCCCATCCAGCCTGGCCTTAAAAACTTCCAGGGATGGGGCTTCCACCAGCTCTCTAGGGTATCACCACCTCATGGGGAAGAACTTCTTCCGAACGTCCAACCTAAATCTCCCCTCCTCTAGTTTGGATCCATTCCCCCTTGTCCTGTCACTACCCGACATCCTGAAAAGTCCCTCCTCAGCTTTCTTGTAGGCCCCTTCAGATCTTGGAAGGCCACCAGAAGGTCTCCTGGCAGCCTTCTCTTCTCTGTGAAGAGCTGAGGAGCTGTGAAACCCTGGCCCAGGTTACCCCGAGAGGTGGTGGCTGCCCCATCCCTGGCCCCATTGCAGGGGAGGTTGGCTGGGGCTCTGAGCAACCTGCTCCAGTTGCAGATGGCCCTGCTCCCTGCAGGGGGGTTGGACTCGATGACCTTTAAAGGTCCCTTCCCACCCAACCCATTCTCTGATCCGATGACTCTATGAATCCGCTCCCAGAAGCCGAGCGGGTTTTGTGTTGAAAGGACAGAGTTGGGAGGTGAGGGGTGGGAATTGTGGACACGGCTGTGCTGCAGGCGTGACTTGAAAGTCTGAGAAAATCATTGAAGTTGCCTCTGTCTGTCTCCTGACTGACAGAACCGAGGTAACGACGCTCATCCAAGTACCAGATTACACGACACGTTTGTATTTGCCTAGTGCTTTAAGATCCTGGCATCAAAATGTTTCTCCAGCTCAGGGAAGAAACTTTCCCCCGTGTCAGGATTTCTCCCCGGCACGTGTCACGTTCTTTTTGTGTTGGTTTCTCAGGGTTGTTGCTTTAACTCTACCTCCTTGTTCTCTTAGAGGTTCCATTTCTCCTCTCTACATCAGAGAAGTGCTGCAGCTACGGCCATGCGGCGCTCTCCTTGCCCATGCGGATGACAAATTAATCTAACATTTCACGTCAGAGAAATACATATTGTTACTTCCATCCCTTTTGTTCTCAGAGCCGCGGCGCTTCTCGAATTGTGCGGCCGGCCTCCCCCGGGGAAGCTCTGCTTTCTTCCCAGAGAGACCACAACGAATCCAAGGACAGGGGAGGGAAAAAAAAAAAAAAAAGGGAAAATTATTTTCTTGCTGGCTTAGTGATTTTCATTTAGGATTCAGCAAATGCAGAGCCATCTGCTATGTATGAAATATCCAATAATAGTTCTCCAGTTGCTGAATTCTGAGTGGAAACAAGCCAGGGAAAGGGAAGCAGAGAGCCTGGCTTGCCTCGATCCTCCTCTGTGAGCGTACGCGGGTGAACCGCGCCGATGTCGGTGCCACCTGATCGGAGCCCTACTTCCAAAACTACAGGTAAGCTGAAGATGGAACTGGAGGTCAGAAGAAGAGGAGATTCCATTTTCCCTCTCTTGATGATCCTGTGTGTTGCTTTTTGTCATTTAACGGGCGTCCGGTGACGCGGTGCCTGACCAAACGCACAGGACCGGTGTTTTCTTCACGAAAGGTCTAACTCTCCTGCCAAAGCTGGTAAGACCTTCGTCAAACATAAAATCACTGGGAACGTGCTCAGGAGCTAAGACATTATCCCTAAATTCAAGTCACTGGAGATATGTGAGAAGAGATATGGACATTTTGGCGTCAGGTGGCTTAGCGTATAAAAACGACTTTCAGCTTTTTGGTGCCCAAAGCCGCTTTGTTTCCCTGCAGGCACACGGCGCTTGGGTGCTCCTTCCAACGCAGCTCTTCGCTTTCTGCCTCTCTCACTGAGCTTTCCTGATTTCGATGACTTAATCTTCCTTCCTTTCCTGGAGTTAATACTGCGTTATCTGCCAAATTAGCTACTAGCACTCACTTACATGGTAGAGTCATGGAATTGTTGAGGTTAAAAAAGACCTTGAAGATCTTCAAGTTCNCCCAGGATTCCAGGGGCGGCCTCCCCAGTGCCCAGAGCAGGTGGACGATCCCTGCCCTGGCCCTGCTGCCCCCTCAGTGCTGACACAAGTCATGGTTTTGGGGACTGTTGGGCTGCACAATTAAAGGAGGATGGTTGAAAGCTTTGCTAAAGCCACAGTTTTGGACCATTAGCTCTGCTGGACAGACCTTACCTGAATTGAGAACCTTAGCACTAGCGCAGCCGCGCTGATATACTTAGATTGATGCAAACCTCCTATTATGTCTTTCTTTCCTACTTACTTTTCTTACATTTTCTTGGCAGACGTAATGACAAAGGCAATGCTTGAAGTGCAAACACAGCTCTGGTTTCTGCAGCTCCACGGGGAGCACTGGGCTTTGCAGCAGGCAGAGAAGGTAAAGAAGGAAAAATCTTCCTGGATTACCCCTAAATATATTTATTTCTTTGTAAAAAACACAGGAAATTCACCTGGTAGCGAGTGAGGAGACCTGAATTCACACACCCTCTCTGGCAGCAACCCCACTGCGAGAGGAGAGATGCTGAGAAGGTCGGGGGGGATCCAACGACCCATGGGGACGTGGAGGGGCAGCACAGGGACCTCCAAGACACACGCTTATGGTTTTTGAAGCTCTCAGAAGGCATTTGCTTTAGCAAGAGCTCCAAGATTCAAGTTGCTTGGCAGAGGACAACACTACCTCCCAAACTGGGCTCCATGACCCCGGTGGGGCATCTCCACTGGTATTAGGTGGTGTTATCTCTGTGTATGGTGGAAAAATAGGCTGGGGGGTTAGAGAGTGACTGCCAGGAGCCAAGGCAGAAGAGTCAACCCTGTGCCAGCTTTATCCCCATCATCTAATCGTAGAATCATCAGATCATAGAATGGTTTGGCTGGGAAGGGACCTTTAAAAGTCATTCGTCCAACTCCCCTGCACTGAGCGAGGGACATCTTAGAATCACAGAATCACTTAGGTTGGAAAAGACCTTCAAGATCATCAACTCCAACCATAATTTCATCTTCAACTAGAGCAGGTTGCTCAGAGCCCTGGCCAACCTGACCTAGAAGGTTTCCAGGGATGGAGCAGCGACCACCTCTCGAGGCAACCTGGGCCAGGGTCTCACCACCCTCATTGTAAACAAATTTCTCCCTTCTCTCCAGTCTGAATCTCCCCTTTTTGTAGTTTCCAACCATCCCCCCTTGTCCTGTCCCAACAGGCCCTGCTAAAAGTGTATCTGTCATGGTTAATAAGCCTATAATGGTTCAAAAACGTGAATCATAGAACGTCAGGGGTTGGAAGAGACCTCTAGAAATCATCTAGTCCAAACTCCCTGCCAGAGTAAGATCAATTAGGGTTAAAAAAATGTATATCATGGTTAAGAAAATGTATTATCATGGTTAAAACTGTGTCTCCTGGTTAAAAGAAGGCTGGCAGGGTCAGCGTAGCTCTGGAGTAGTTAAGCCCAGCTCTCCAACTACCCCTTGGAGCCCTAAGGAGGAGAAAGACAATTGAGAAATGCCCTAATTAATGTCAGGATCTCAGGATGGATTAGCAAACTGTAAGAAGACGGTACAATTCCTCTCCAGGAACCGGCAGCACCATGTTTGCAGACGAACGGGGCTGTCTCGTGAATAGCTAATAGCCGGGCCTGAACACTCATCTCTTTAAAATCATTAGTGAATTGGAAATGGATCATCCTGCCGATTAGAAACGGGCTCTACAGACCCTGATTTGAGATTTTTCTTTTGGATGGAGCAGTTTTTTCTTTTAGCCTCCTTAGATACCGTTGTGCTGGGTATCAGAGCGAGATAAACGGACTCGGAGGCCGTTGAAAAGCAGATGAAAGAGGCAGCCGTTCGTCGTCGCCGGCGACGTCACGCGTGTGGCGTTCCCAATTCTGTGACCTGTGCCGGGATGACAAGAAAACCCTGGAATTTTCTTCTAAAAAGGAAATCTCACGGCTACGAATGAATCTTTGTGCCCCTAACGAACGGCACTGCCAGAGCCCAGCTGCTATTTTAGGGGTTGGTGGTACACTCGGGGCAATAAAACCATGCTCGTTTTTATCTTGATGGAATTAAAAATGTAAATGTGTGAGGGAAAACACTTCATTGCAAGACAATTCCCTATTGCACAGAGTTGCTGGAGCACCTGCTTTACAGAGGAGTGTGAAAAATAAGGCACCAGTGAACTCAAAAATGTTGATGTCGATGCAACGGTGTCAGTAGATGACTTTTGTCATTGTTTGAGACAAGTCTGGGGAGGAGCGGCTGAGGGAGCTGGGCTTGTTCAGCCTGGAGCAAAGGAGGCTCAGGGGAGACCTTCTGGCTCTCCACAACTCCCTGACATTCAGGAGCTTGGAGCCAGGGAGGGTCGGGCTCTGCTCCCAAGGAACAAGCAGCAGGACAAGAGGAAGCGGCCTGGAGTTGCCCCAGGGGAGGTTTCAGTTGGAGCTGAGGAAGAATTAGTTGCCCTTTGGGGTTGTCCAGGCGTGTGCCAGGCTGCCCAGGGCAGGGCTGGAGTCCCCCTGCTCCCTGGAGGGGTTTCCAAGGCATGGAGCTGTGGTGCTGAGGGACAGGGCTCACGGGTGCCCTGGCAGGGATTGGGCAACCTGGGACCTCAATGATCCTAAAGATCTCTTCCAGCCAAAACAATTCTATGATACTGTGACTCATGCTGTTAAAATCCCTTTGATCTACTGTTGCCCAGTGAAGGTTGGTGCTGGGGTGCCTGTGCAGGGAGCAGTGCTTGTGGCAGCACTTCTGGTGCAGCCCGGCATTTTAGACCTCAGAGCGAAACCCCTTCCTGTGTGAACCAGACCCAAGGCAAGCAAAGCCACCCAGGAGCTCAGGGGAACACCCAGAACACATTCAATTTCTATTCTGCCAATGACACTGCTCAGGACAAGGAAATACATCTGGTGGAGCGGGGCCAGAGGAGCCCCAG
>VWZK01020455.1:0-10789 GCA_013396935.1 Baryphthengus martii | reverse complement strand
TATTTTTTTAATAAGTGCTTATTTGGTTCTTGTTGGATAATTTGGTTGATTTTGTGTGTTTGGGTTTTACTTTATCCATTCAGTGTTACTATATATACAAAAGTTTTCATAAAATAATGATGTTAGCTTAAGAGCCCATAAACAAAATGCCTGCTGCTTCCCTTTCTTGTAGGGATTTAAGGCTGCTGGAGTCTGTTGCTCAAGTGCTTAACTGGGTTAAGCCTTGGAAATTTGATAGGAGTCAGGTTACATAAGCTACTAACAGTAATAAAGCAAAATATTGATCCAAACAAGTGTAGGAGAGCACAACATCACAAATAGTCTTTTTCAGTATCACCTTTTGAATATATTTTTCATTCTTTTTGTTTCTTCATTTGTGTCTACTGGAGAACTCCAGGTAAGAGCTTGAAGTGACAGATCAGATACCCTTTTGCAAAATACTTTGTTGTTACATTACTTTTGGTAAATATAGGTCCTTTTATTTAAAATATGTCACATGATTTTGAATTCCTCTTGCAATGATTAGAAGATTAAAATCCAAATTGGATACCACAGAATTCCTTCAAAATTACACACAGAAGAATTCTGAGGTCTTTAGGAATATCTAACATAAACCAAATCCACTCAGGAATTATGCCATTTATTTAGTCTTTCTCGCATTTAATTCCTTTGTAAAGCTATATCTAAGTGATTGACAGTTCTAGAACTGTTTATTATTGGAAGTGTAAAGGAACTATACTAAGGCTCTGTCTACTCTCCTAGCCACGTGGCCATACTGACAACAAATAGCAACACTTTCTTGGTGGTTTTGTGCAAAGAATTTGTTCTTTCACAGAAAGGGGCTGTGACGAGCATCCTTTTCTGTAGTATGATGTATTGCATTTCAGTGGTGCTAAAAAATCACATTGTTGTGTCCCTTTAAGTTAAATTACCCACTAAGTGTTATTTACTCCCTTTCACATAGTTTAAAAATGCTGAGCCATTTAAAAGATAAATGGAAAATTTCTCTTGTGAACAGTCGTTGCTTATTTCAGTTCCTTGTAGCCCAAGCAGGCAGTGAAAAAGTCCTTTTTGCCAGTGTGCTTACAGACTACATTTCGCTTTGCAGTATATCCAAATTCTGTATGTGTGATGAAACATTATTTAACAACCACTAAAATTTAGATTTAATTGGAGGTTGCTGATGTATTAAATATTTCAGATATTTTTCATACAGATGATGAACACAGTAGAAGTTCTTGGAAGAGCGTCACAGCCATAAATCTTTAAGGTCATATAATAGATTTAGTTTTACTAGGAGACGTGCTACAAGATTACGAGGAAAACCAGGTTGGCTTTGGGGAGCACAGGTGCTGCAGAAGATGCCAACAAAGCAAATCTGGATAAAGAACTTTAGCGTATTATGAATTCCTTTGCAAATATGATTACATGGTAGTAATTACTGGTGCCCCATGCCAGTGACATTCAGCATGTAGATAAATGCGCCCATCTTGTGTATGTTTTGGTAGTGACTGGCATAGTTCTTGGTAAGCTCATGCATGCACCGTTTGAATAGATGTTTATATTAGTTACAAGGTACACACATATGTATTGGGAAATTATTTGTTTTCTTCATAATGGACAGAGGTGTCATCTCTTAAACTGTGTTCATCTAGAGTGCTGCCTTCCATGTATTTACGTAAAGCTTTAGAAAAGCACCGTGTTTCAGAAATCATGCTCCTCTCACAATGTGTATTGACTAAAATCTTGAGCTCAGCGTGCTAGGAAATAACTAAATATAGTGCAGTGATTTTGTTAAGAAAGGCAGCAGAGCAAAAAACCCATAAGTTAGTAAAAAGTTCTCTAGATGAATAACTTCCATTCTATTCAAGCTCATCTTCTTCATTGTCCCCTGAGATTTTGGTTTTAAGTTCATGAACTGTTGCTCTCCTGTCCTATATATGCCATATCACCATCCTCATCTCTAGTCTCAGTCTCTGTACTCAACCACTCGATCTTCCTGATAGGTTATGTTCTTGCAGTGGTTGCTCATATGGGAAAGAAAGTCTTTGTTGGCTTCTCGTACCCACCCTCATTAACAACTGGTAAGAGAGTAAGTCGTTTAGGTTTTCCTCTCAGGTAGTAGAATGGATCATAATACACAGTCATCTGACAACAGCAATTAAAAAATAAATTATATGAGGTCAGGTAGGAGGGGGTCTTTGTTCTAAGTAAATAATTTAGGTAAGTGTAACATTTTTAATGTGTTGGAGTTATTGCCTTACTCTTCTAATACCACAGTTGTGCTCTTGTAGCTGTGATGCTACAAAGCTGCCAGTTGATAGCTATGTTTCTTTATTAGAATAGGAATGGTCAGAAAGAAGCAGAAAAGCTGACAGCAATACAAACACAACCTATTTCCTGGTCTTAGGCTAGAGGCACAAAACTCTCAGAAATACTTTTTGAGCTGTCAGACATCTAGAAAAGTTTGAAGTGTGGCTGTGTGGCCTGAGCCTGTTTTTCGCAGTTTTATCAGTTTGGTTTAGTAAGCACATTTCTTCACTCTACGAATCTTCTGTGCATAAGATGCTGTAGCTGTTTCAAAGTCAAGAAGGTGATTTTAACATGGTGATACAGATTCCTGTATGTTGAAATAAGTACTTCCTAGTCAACTGTTTTATTAAAAGCATGAACATTGAAACCACTATTTGTAGTGAGAGAAGGTGGCAACTCACATCTCAATTGCTGTTATTCAAGTCAACCCCTCCCTGCCTATTCTGGTGATGGAGCAGAAGCAATACACTGTGTGCCTGCAGCTTAGCAGCATGCTTTTGCTGTTCTCTGCTTTTCATTTTAAATGTCAGCTCAGTCAGTCATAATGCCCCTAAATACCAATACTGCTCTTCAGCATGGTCCTACCTTGTTTGTTTGTTTTTTTTTTTTCTGCGGAGGAATCTGGGCTGTCTGCCAAGCCAGAGTTAATGCAGCAGGGTGGGCGGTAGCCTTCTTCAATGTACAATGGCATGTTAACTGGACAGAAGAGGTGAGCAAAACCAAGAATGTTAAAATATAAGCCATCTTGAACTCAGACAGGAATATTCTGCATTGTTCACATTGTGTTCATGAGTTAAAAGTTCAGCATACAAATCACGGAAGAAAATGTCTGCAAAGAGGTACTTCTTGCCCTGGTTTCTCTTGAACTTTGTATTCACTTACAAAACAGTCTGAACTGCACATTCCACCCAATAAACTGTAGATCCATACACAAGATATGCACTCAAATGCTCCCTTCCCTAGAAGAGCAAATAAAACAGTATCACAACAGAAAAAAATGTCATCTAACTTCCCTTCAAACACATACTGAGCACTCTAATTAAAGCAAGGGGCTGTTTGTCATTGCAAAGTATAAAAAGAGAGGGGTCCAGTAGGAGAAAGTACCAAAAAAAGCCTGAATCTAGTCCTGAAATTTTACATGCCCACAAAGCGTATTGCTTAGGTGTTTTGAATTTTGAGAAAAACTGATTATGAGCTGCAAGGACTGTGTTGATCTTTTTCATTTTTTTTTTTCTTTTTTTTCTTCTAGGTGGTGCAGCTGGCTTGCCACCTGCTTTGGCTGTTTGTGCCATGTCTGCACACGGACTGTCAGAGGCCTCAGGAGGATCAATGAGCTCAATGCACTGAAGTAAAATTGTGGGAAACCTTTGCCAAATACTTCAATTTGCAAAGACGATAGATGTTAGGCCTATTGAACCCCTTTCAATCTACAGTGAATTAAATTAACCCCCACCTCTCCTATGAATACAGGCTCAGAGAGTTGGGGTTATTCAGTCTGGAGAAGAGAAGGCTCCAAGGTGACCTTATTGTGGCGTTCCAGTATCTGAAGGGGGCCTACAAGAAAGCTGGGGAGGGATTTTTTAGGATGTCGGGTAGTGATAGGACAAGGGGGAATGGATTCAAACTAGAGGAGGGTAGATTTAGATTGGACATTTGGAAGAAGTTCTTCCCCAGGAGGGTGGTGAGACACTGGAACGGGTTACCCAGAGAGGTGGTGGAAGCCCCATCCCTGGAAGTTTTAAGGCCAAGTTGGATGTTGCTCTGGGCAACCTGGTCTAATGGGAGGTGTCCCTGCCCATGGCAGGGGGTTGGAACTGGATGATTTTCAAAGTCCTTTCCAACCCTTATGATTTTATGAAATTACACTTATGTTTGAATAACAATATAAATTCCTTAGGTGCCTAGGAAAACTTGTGCTTAATTGGGTGCAGAGCATTGGGTGCAGGGTATGTGCTTTCTGTGTGTTGTCATCGTATGTTCTTTGGGTTAGTGAGGGTAATTTTGAAGATAGATGCTTCATACAATTCATTTGTGGAATATTGAAGTGAATGCTTCATCCTACATAATGTCAAAACATGTCTATCTAGTTCCCTGCAACTAGACATTTTCTGTTTGAAAAGAAGAAAATGGATAGACTAGTAATTCCAGTTAGCAGCAGTTAAACAAGTGAAGTTAGCAACCTTATATGACCTGGTTCATTTAGTAAGTGATTTTTCTGACTGATGGAGGATTCAGCTTCCTGTTACTGAGAAAAAGAGACACTACACCACTTCTTGGCTCCTACATCAACATTGCAGATAGATTTCAGAATATCTACAGGTTTGCCATTTAGAAAGACTAGTTGACATTTCATCTTAGTATGTCTGTAACTATGGCAGAAAATCTGTCCTGTAGATCCCAAATAAAATACAAACCAATCCTTGCAAACAGTCTGCAAATTGGAGTTGCAATATTTTTTTTGTCTCAAATCTATGCTAAAATATTGTTGTCATTTATTATAGTGTCCTTTTACAGTTGCATTTTAATAGTTCCTGAAGGTGGCTTGTTCCTAGTTATTTCCACAATTTTAAGTATTGTTATGTCATAATTAGTGATTTGCACTATCCAATGTATCCTGCCTGCAGAAATCTAAGACCCCGGTTATGCTTGGCACAGACTTTATTCAGCATGTTACTCAGCTCCTAAATGTCAAGGAGATTTGTGCATTGTACCTCACACACAGGAAGGCTGCCAGGAAGGTTGTGGTTCTCAGTTCAGTATTTTGATCCAAGCAGTCATAGCAACAGGAAAATAGATATCTGATGAAAGAGCAATTACAAGACAGTAGACCATTCATTTTGCTGAAAATCAAAACATAGAATAAAACAAAGAGGAGTGCAGATTGAGCTTGACACTTCAGTTAGCATATCCAGCAGTTTCAAATAAATATAATTTTTATAAACTGATGGATTGACTGGCATTATCCATTAGCCCCATGCAGCAAATCACCACATTTTGGTTATTGCAAAGTAGTTTAAAATGTTGACATTTTGAAAGAAAGACAGGAAAATAAATGTTTTCATTAAAAGGAGTGAGAACTGTGGACATACTTTACCAACTAGAGCAAATGATGGGCATTTTACTAAGAAGATGTGCACTGAATAGAAAAGTGAGTATGTGCATAACATGGTACAAGGACAGGAATAACGATACTATTAATAATAATTATTACTGATAACTGCAAATCTAAAAGAACTAGTTGTGCCATGGCCATCTCACTGGTGGATTCTAGATCCATAGGGCTAGGAGACAGTCTTGTAACACTGTGAGTCACTTTCACATCTGACCCTACATGCAGTTCAGAACGTCTTAAAAGCTGTGTTAATGAAAAAAAAAACAAACTAAAAAAATTATAAAATGTGTCTGTTCTTTGTAAGAACAGCTGACAGTGGTCCGTGGATGAAAACATGGTGATCTAACGGTACAACATTTATTGACTACATGGTGAATCGTTTATTACCAGGCATGGTTGTGAATATTAGTTGCAGCAAGTATTGAAATCCTCTAGTGTTGCAATGCGTATTGACTAGTGGCAAAAGATTAATCAGAATCAGATGTAGTAGGAGATATGGAGAGTTTTCCCCCTTATCACCATTCTGACTACAGCATGTCTGCCCTGAACAAGGGTCCTGGAGTGTTTTCAGGGTCTAGGCATAGGCCATGGGTTTCTTCGTATGATGCACATAACAGAAGAAAGCTGCACACTCTCAGGGTGAATGTGGGATGCAAAAGCACAGGATGAAGCACTGAACCTCCATGGGTATCAGCAAATGTGCAAAGTGTTGACTGCTGCAGCCTGCACTGCGCAGCCCAACAAGTAATTAAGGGTCTGAAAGAAAGAGTAAGCCCAGGCTAAAGAGTTTAGAAGGGGAATAAACTATACAAAACATTCAATATTTGTACCTAATATGCTTCATTGTTTTGGTCTTTGTTTACAGGATTGAAAGTGAGGCAGATATTTATCGTGAAAAGACTCTTTATAGCCTTAACCAGTTATGTCCGCAGGACCATTCTCCTTCCTAAGCCTTTTTATTTTATCATGTGTGGAGCTGGTGTGAGCTTCAAGGGCAAGCAAACCATCTGTTTGTCTCTTTCAGTGAAGTCAGATACAAGAGATGAACAGATTGGTACGTTACAGCTTGAGGTCACTTTCAGTGAGCTTCCAGGACCTACCCTGGCACTACTGTGAGGTCACCCATCAGTGGAGTCACCTCCAAGCAGAAGTACTGGAGCAAGAAGAGGCAGAAGATGCTAGCTCAAGAGGGAAGGTGTTGGGGGGAGGGGGGTGGAGGAGGAGAGAGAGTAGGAAGGAAAAGCAACAACTCAGGTCCCTGAGATTGGAAACAGTCATCTGAGTCATTGGATCCAGGTGCATCGTATTTGCTCGGCTCTTGAAGAGCTGGTTGCAAATTGGCCTGAGATGTGGAAATCAGGATCTCTAGAAAGGTCTGGGATTAGAGAAGGTATCTAGCATGCAGAAGCCCAACACTCCCTCTCCTTCCCCCACACTCCCTCTCCTTCCCCCACACTCCCCACTTCTGCTATGCTATCTTTTCTATTTCTCATTCCTGAGGGTATGAAACTCTCTTCAGCCGAACTCTCCAGCCAGCCATGTGATGGGGAAGGAAAACTGGGGGCTAAAGAAGGACACTAGCCTGACGAATTTCAAGGTCTCCCAGTTTACAGATAATAGCGCAAATACAATATAAAATTGGTGAATTTTGGAAATCAGGGTGTTAGCTAAATGACTGCTGCCTACTCTAGAGAAAAAAAAAAAACAAGTGCGTGGTGGGGGTCTATGCCCCATCCTCTCCTCTCTGGGGGTAGCAGAGAGAGCCCCAGCCCTCAGTGCTGCCTGAGTGGAGCATGGGGCGAGGAGCAGGAAGTCCTTCAGGGCTGTACTTCTCGATAATGGGATTTGTGCTTATCGGGAGGCAAATTTCAGATTCACTGAGTGTTTAGGATTAAAGTAGATTTCTTGAATACAGTCTTGACAAGGATCTGCACTATGTATGTATTAAGTTATATATTTAGGTATAGATTAGTGGTAGCACAGTCTAGGAAGTGAAGAACAAGAGTTTTTGCAAAGAGTTTTTAAAATGTCTTTTTAGTTTTTCTGTAAGTTTCATCCTTCTTGAAGTGAATGAACATT
The DNA here is from genome assembly GCA_013396935.1 of Baryphthengus martii. Classification (NCBI taxonomy): domain Eukaryota; kingdom Metazoa; phylum Chordata; class Aves; order Coraciiformes; family Momotidae; genus Baryphthengus; species Baryphthengus martii. The sequence goes on along the minus strand of VWZK01020455.1, from coordinate 3,285 downwards.
TTGTTCTGCTTTTCTTAGGCTTTTTCAGTGTAAGGATGCGGATATCTTGCAACACTTCCTGCAGTGGCAAGGTTCTGTGAGTTTAGATCCATTCTTTCACTGACACATTGTCTATACTGGCTCTTTTACCTGCTAAAGATCCATTTTCTACGGGTTGACTTACAACATGCTGCTCCAAGCAGCCTAGTCTGTCTAAATGTCCCTAGGGGTAGAGGGCAGTCCAAGTCTCTCTCAAGTCTCTTGCTGTACCTAACCATACTAGCACACAAACATTTTTAGCTTGCTTACACAACTACCCTTCAAAGTAACTTGCTGGTGACTTTTGCTCCCTCTTGTGATATGCAGAAATTCACTGTCAACAGATTTTCAGACACTATTCCCTTGCTTCATGTTTTTTCATGACTATTACTGAACAAATCCTTACAGAGTATCCTTCTTGGTGTCATCTGTAAGAATATAAGGAACAGTCTGGGAAAGCTAGATCCTTAGTCTTAATTTTACTGAACTGAGCAGTATTCAAGTTTCCCATTGTCCTATCTCCACTGCCCTGTAAATCCTAAGATTTTCCCTTTTTAGAGACTAGTTGTTTGGCACACTCTGAAATAGTGTTGAATAATTGGTGATGTATTGGATAGGCATACAGTTTTAAATAACAGTTTTCACTTTACCTCTAAAACCTTGACTAAAGACCCTTCTGTTTCTGTCTGCCTGCGGTTAGACATCATCCATTTCTTACCAACTCCTGGAAAATGAAGAATTTTCTAGTGCTTGGTTTAGCACTAGAAAGCAGACATTATTTTATTCAGCGCCGAGTGCACGGGGGATCATTTCTCCTAACATTCACACCCTCTTGGTTCAGCTCCATTCCTTATATAATCATAAAACATCCCTATTCATTCTGTTTCCTGAAACTGCTGTATGCTTTCAAAGCATTTCCCCAAAACTTGCAATATCTAAATTGCTTTCGTGCATGCTCTGTTTGCCACTTTTTGGGTCTTCAAGCTATCTCTTGTGCACTCTCAGAGTAGTTGTTTTTACCATTTAAGATGTTCTGGTAAGTGTTGCATTCTTTAGAGTTTTTTTTTTAATTATTAGATTTATCTTGCTGCACTTTTTCCAATGGTAGTTTTATCTTGTTGTTCTTCTTCCTTTGTTAGTTTTATCTTGTTGTTCCAGGCTGTGGTTAATGTTTAAGCTAATCCTTATCTTTGTACAAAAGCGTACAAAGTTTTCCATTCTTACGACATGTTCTGTTGTTAGTTGCTTCTAAAAATTCCAGAAATTCTCCATACTGAATTCTGAGTTTCCTGTTGAAACTGTCTGTGTAATACATATGAAATATATACACAATCTCATTTGCCTTCTTTGCATCCAGCTACCCTACCCTGGCATATGTTTAGTGTCATTGCTGGGTAGTTTTAAGTGCCGTAACTTGTAACAGGTAATGTGTGTGAACAAATAAGGCCAAAATATTACAGGGCCTTGATCCTGATGAGAGAATTGTTTTAATCTAATAATAATAAAAAAAACAACCAGTAAGATAAGGTTAAACTGAGAAGTGGTCAACTGCTGTTGAAGAATGCACTTTCAGAAACATTTATAGCCTTGTAAATAAAAACAAAGAAATTTTTTAAAGTTAGGTACTTCCTGCCCCTCCATTTCATCTTAGCATCTGTTGTTTTCTGTGATATTTGCCAAAATAGCAAGACAAGGAAAATACACAAAATAGATGAGAAGGAAATGCAAGGCAGTCTAATTTAATGCAATTCTGAACTGGAAAAATTAAGTTCCCAGTCCATAATTCTCCCCAGACTTCCTGTGTGGTGCGGTGGACATGCTGGAGGGAAGGGATGCCATCCAGAGGGACCTTGACAGGCTGGAGAGCTGGGCCCTTGCCAACCTGATGAAGTTCAACAAGGTCAAGTGCAAGGTTCTGCACCTGGGTCAGGGCAATCCCAAGCATAAATACCATCTGGATAGAAGCACATCTGCAGAGAAAGTGTTGAGGGTGCTGGTTGACGAAAAGCTCAAGAAATTCCAACAATGTGCGAGTTCAGCTCAGAAAGCCAACTGTATCCTGGGCTACATCCAGAGAAACGTGGCCAACAGGTGGAGGGAGGTGATTATCGCCCTCCACTTTCATGAGACCCCATCTGGAGTGCTTCATCCAGCTCTGGGGCCCCCAACACAAGAAGGACACAGACCTGTTGGAACGGATCCAGAAGAAGGGCCATAAGGATGGTCAGAGGGCTGGAAGACCTCTACTACAAGAATAAGCTAAGGGAGTTGGGGTTGTTCAGCCTGCAGAAGACCTCCCCAGAGGCCTTCTTCCAGTGTCTGAAGGGGGACTACAAAAAAGCTAGGGAGGGACTTTTTACAAGGGTTTATAATGTTAGGACAAGGTGTAATGGCTTCAATCAGGAAGAGAGTAGATTCAGATTAGAAATTAGGAAGAATTTTTTTTCTATGTGGGTAGTGAGACATTGGAAGAGGTTGCCCAGGGAAGCTGTGGATGCTTCATCACCGTAGTTGTTCAATACCAGATTGGATGAGGCTTTGAGCAAGCTAGTCTAGTGAGAAGTATCCCTGTCCATGACAGGTGAACTGACGATCTTTAAAGTCCCTTCCAACCCAAACCATTCTATGATTCTATAATAGAACATGGTATTAAAAATAATGGACTTCTGGATTATGTGTAACATGACCTAAATCTGAATTCATAGAATTGTTAAGGTTGGAAAGGACCTCCAAGATTACAAATCCAACCTTCTACCCAACTCCTCTATGACCACTAGACCATGTCCTAAAGCACCACATCCACCCATTTTTTTAACACCTCCGGGAATGGTGACTCCACCACTTACCTGGGCAGACTGTTTCAGTGCTTAACTACTCTTTCAGTAAAGAAATTCTTCCTAATGTCTAACCTGAACTTCCCTTGGCACAGCTTGTGGCCATTACCTCTTGTCGTTAGTTACTAAGGAGAAGAGGCCAACACTGGCCTCACTACAACCTCTTTTCAGGTAGCTATAGAGAGCAACAAGGTCTCCTCTCAGCCTCCTCCTCTTCTTCAGGCTAAACAATCCCAGCTCCCTCAGCCTCTTCTCATAAGACATGTTCTCCAATCTCCTCAGCAGCTTTGTTGCCCTCCTCTGTACCTGCTCCAGCACCTCAATGTCTTTCTTACACTGTGATGCCTGAAACTGAACACAGTACTCAAGGTGCATCCTTACCAGTGCCAAGTACAGGGCACGACCACTTCCTTCCTCCTGCTGGCCACGCCAT
>VWZK01020454.1:70403-90184 GCA_013396935.1 Baryphthengus martii | reverse complement strand
AACTGAAACTTTCATATCATTTCTGTTAGATACTATTAATAACCCAGCGCACAGCTACAGTGTTTTTCCCTGCTTGTTTTGATTTACAGAAGTACGGTATATTTTTAGGTAATGCAGATTTGCATAGAGTACAACATTAAAAATGTATACAGTAAAACTGTTTCCATTCACTGAATGCATAAAATTTTTATATATATATATAAAAAAGTTACATTGTGGGAAGTTCTATCCTTTTCTGAATTGGAGAATATTATATATATATATTTTTAAATAAACTATTTGAGTAAGGTAAAATAGTTCCTGAACTTGAGAAGCTGATAATTAATTGAAATGTTTAAATACATAGGCAACTACTGCAGCAGATCTGGGAAAGGCAAGGGTCACTCAAAAGGAGGCCAAGCAAAGGCTGCGTGTGGAGGAAGCTCCGAGGGAGCTGTGTTGGCCAGCCATCAGGTGCTTGGGCTGGATCTGTTGCACTTTCTCTCCTTGGCTTCCCCTCATTTACTGTGAATCCCTGGGGCCCTGTTAAGCCTGACATTGTAGGACATGTACTGTATTGCAGTAGTTACTAGCCACAGTTTATACATTCTATGCTTGTACAAATAATTATCAGCTATACATACAGCAGGCTCTATCGAGACGGTATCATAGAACAATATGGGCTGATAGGGAGCGCTGGAGGTCCTCTGGTCTAACCTCTACCTCAAAGCAGGGCTGGCTTAGCATAGGTTCCTCAAGGCTTTTGAGTTCTCTGTGCCTCTAGGGATGGAAGTATCATAGCACTCTTCAATTCTCCTGCATGCAGTTTGTCCCAAAACAGAGGAACAGCTTGGGCTGTGTTGAGCTGTAACGTGGAGATCGTGTTTTGTACCCAGGACATAAAATGCAAAGCTTCTTTTCTGTACTTCTTGCTTGTCCTTCTGCTTGAGACGGAGCTTCCATCTGCTGATCTGTGGCATGCAATTAAGTGTTAGTTCTTGGAGATTGTGTTCTTTATTGTCCAGTGGTAACCTTTACAAATTTTTGAGGAAAGAGCATATTCCTGAGCTAAGGAATATTTGTTTTAAGGTCAGTGATATTGAAACACTTTCTTTTTCTAACAGGGCTGCCCCAGCAAACAGGACATTTTTATGGCCTGGATGACTTTTACAGAAATTCTCTCATTGTGAGTCCTTTTGTTTCACAAGAGTAAACAAATAGTATAGTCAAGCTGCAGATCAACCTTCTGGAAAATCAGGGGTCAAACTGGAACCAGAAGCTCAAGACATTTGTCTGGAAGTTGCTCTTTGGTTCTCATCCAAGAGCTCACCAGCACGGAAGCTGGACAGGAAGACCCCATCGGAGTTAACATGTCAGTTGTCACAAAGACCTTTCTGCAAAGTTTCCACTTCTATCCTAGTTGTATACTGCCATTTCCTACTTCTCGGGGTTCCTGCCAAAGCTCAACCCCTCGCAGCACTGCCAGCAATCCAGCACCAAGTCTGCATACTGAAGGAAATATTGTGATATTCTTTATCATCGTTGATGCTCTAACCAAAGCATGACATGGACCATAGGACTGCCTAGGACTTGGAAACATGCAAGAGACTCAAGTGTCATGGCAGTCAGTGACAGTGGCCAAACTCAAAACATCGCTTAAGTTTCACTGCAAATGTCTAAATCTCTAACTACCTCTGTTGAAGACACTGAACCTCCTACATTTTTGGCGGGCATTCAGTGGCTCTCTGAAGTCACCAAGGCCATGAAAGCTGCCACTAGAAATTATAGTTTCTCAAGCAGTGTCAGATGATCATTAAAAATTTGAGCATTTTTCTTTATAATCCTATAATGTATTAGTTTCCCATCTAGCTTTGAGAAAATCGTCCTTGGAAGAGGACGTATGTATCTTGGTCTCAAGTGCCTTCACCCATCCTGTGCTTGTGAGGTCATATTTGGGATGCTGCTGGGAACTTGAATGAAAACAAACATTTTATCTGCATCGCTCTTACAAACCTTTACCAGCTTCTTGTTCTGTTTCTAAGGCAGGAGAGCTTAACAGTCCGTGGCCCAGTTCAGGGAATTGGAGTGTTTCAGTCTTCTCTGCATTCCTGGATAGTTTGCCTTGGCATTCATGTTAAAATAGTGATTCATTTTATTTTTTTCATGGAATCATAGAGTATCTTGAGTTGGAAGGGACCTATAAGGATCATTGAGTCCAACTTCCTGCTCCTTGTAGAACCACCTAAAACTAAACTATGTGACTAAGCATCATGCAGATGCTCTGATGGCTTGGTACCTTTTCAGTATGTTACAGACAATTTTCAGAATATTTTATGGACTATCATCTCTGCACATACTACCCTTCTAATTGAAAACATTATTTGTTATTTTTTAAAATGATCCTGTAAACCGCTTAGGGGATTATCGACATCCCATGGATCATGCTTATTTGCCTGCTGGTTTGAAGTATCCCTCTGAGAGTGAAATGGAGTTTTCTTTTGGATCTCCATAAAAGAAGTTGATGGAGTGGTTCTAAAACTAATTCATGTTCTTTGTTGGAGTTGCCTGTAAAGTGGACAATGATGTACTCAGGCATGCTGCTCTGAGCAATGAGACAAGCCTTCTGAGATTGTATGTGGCAGAGAAGAACACTATGTCTAAACAGATCAAATCTAGTTCTCCCCAGAAACTACTGCAGTGAATGGAAAAGCTCATGGCTCCAAGAAGTGGGGACTCAGATGAACTAATTTATTAGCACAGGGATGCTAATTACCAGGCCCGTTATGAAGATCAGGGTTTTGAATCTTTGCCCCTTTGTGGGTAGGAAACATGATTTTATAAGGATAGGAAAGGCAAGTTACTACCCGATACTTGCTACATCAGGTGTGAAGCTAGATTTGACTACTGCTGGTTTTGTTTCAATAATCTTAAAGAAGCTCCAGGATTAAAGTGATCTTTCGAAATAAAAACCACAGTGAAAGGCAGCAAAATTTGTAAGTGCATGCAGTCCTTCATACCTCAAATCTGGAAAGACACATCTTCACCTTGAAAAGAAAGGGCAGAGAGCGCAACAATTGCATGTCCCTGCAGCCCTTTTTAAGTGGCTTGGAGGAGCTACATGGAACTGCTTTCACAGCCAAGGCAACTATATGTGATGCTTCAGTCACTTCAGGCCCCATTTTGAGGTCTAGGCCTTCAGCGTTTGTTCAGACATGTGAGCCTGTCATGTATGTATGGTCTGATGTTGTCATATCCCACTGTGCCTTTTAGGTCATCTGTTTTTTTGTTCTTTTTCATCACCCTTGCTAGCTCTTAGAGATTATTTTTGCCCAGGATGCTGTTGCACCAATTGGTAAGCATGGCCACCCAACAAGAACATCATGAGGCTTGTGGGATCACTGCTGGTCCTCTTTTGCTTTGGGTTGCCAACTGCTGGGACTTTAAGGACGGGATTGCCATGTTGGCATGTATTTTGTGTATGTGCTACTTTGTAATAATGAGTGAATTGGTGGAAGCATTTTTTGAAAGTATCCGAGATATTTAATACCTTAACTGTTTCAAGGCTGAAGATGCCAGGAACCCGCCATGGTCTGAACCCTTTTTCACATTTGCTGGCCTTAGTGTAATCTCTTGTCTCAGCTGTGTTCCATTTTTCAAATAGGCTCTCTAAGCTGATCTTGTAACAGATCTGGCTGCAGTATTAGGACCTGCAACTGCTTGCTGGATCCCACAGCCTCGCTCATCTGAGTGGTGTTGTCCAGCATATTACAACCCCTATGTCCTGGGGGCCAGCTGAGATTCATAGGGTCTGTGTAGCCACTTGTCTGCTCCGAAGCAGTAGAAGGGCTTGATAAATACAGTAAGAGAGCTATAGGATTGAGAGCTTTATTACTGGGAAGGTGGATGTACGTGCAAGCTTAAAACAAACAACATTGAAAGAGGAAAGTATCCTTGAGCTTGGAGAGACCATGAGGACTCCAAGTCATGCTGAGGGCGCATTTCAGGGAAAACAGTTCAAAATGTGTCAAGTCACTGTCTTGGAAGGCAGCTCAGTGGAATCTGTATGTAGTCTATTGCTCAAAGGTAAAAGAATTTCTTTACAGTAACCAGGTAACTTAAAATACACTTTATACAAGCTCAATTTGTGCTTTGTTAGAGTCCTGATTTACATGACAAAAGGGACACTGAGGCATAGGAGCGTGTTCTTCCATTTACGCTTTTCACATAGTATGAGACAGGTCAGCATCTTCATACTACTGGCCAAGGCCCTGGAATTCAAAAGCAGAAATCTTGTACATCCCAGAGCAAGCATATACACAGATCACTTACAATTACCATAAGGTGGTAAGCAGAATTTATTTTCAGCATGGAAGCACATTACTATTCAATTTTAATCATTATTAGGTAATTTATCACATTTTTAGGCTGGTGCAGGTTCTGTCCTTGAAATTAATTTCCAGAATACTTGACCGATGAAACAAGATGTCTGCCCTCTTAAAGCTGCTCTCCTGTGAATCAGTAATGCCACATAATATACAGAAGTACTTTTTTAGGCTACTGACAATTTAAGACAGTTATGAATATAATCACGAAATAATGAAGCAGAACAGGGCATGAACAAAATTATGACAGTTGTTTAAATTGTCCTTTAGGTATCCTCAATTAAATTTCATCAAAAGTATCATGTAGTGTAAAAAAACCCTCTTATTTTACCCATGGTCCAAAGACTGGATTTTTTCCCAAGACACAGGTGGTGCTTGCCCCAAACCACTTCCATGGTAGAATGGAATAGTTGACATCTTTAACTTGATCTTGCCATCAAGCATGAAACACCCGAGGTCCATGAGGACTCAGGTTTGTGAGACTGCCAAGATCTTGCAATTGGATCCAGCACAAGTGATGAGCTGGCAAGTTCTTATGGTGTTGCTTATTGCGGCTCCTAGACACCTATTTAACATTAGCAGCCATCGTCTCCGAGAACTCTGGAGTATCTTGGAGAACTCTAGCTCAAAATCAAGGAAATTAAGTTCAGGACAAACCAAGAATTTAATAACATCCTATTTTAAGGGGTTTTTTTCTCAGTTTCCTCACATACTAAACTAGGACATCATTAGACCATGATTAATGATGAAGGCAACGTTTCATGTTCTGCTTCATACATAAATATGAATCTCAATTATTGAAGAATCTGGAAGGGACCAGAACTAACCAGCCTGAAAAGAATTAGCAAGGAAATAATTACTACATAGCATCATAGAATACATGGCAGGGAAACTACCTCATTTGAGTTGATCTCCACATCTGTGTAGCTTTTCATTTATAACAGGTCTTCCTGCGGGCTCTGAGGAGCCACTTCCTTTTTTGTAACCCCTATTCCATATGTCCTTAAATGGATAACGATTGTTTGGTGGAGGAAGAGCGATATTACCTCATTTAAAAGAGTGAATGAACACTTAGAACTTCTCTGCAAGTTGTCAGCTGTTTGGGCCCGTTTAGCTAAGTAGTTGTGAATTGCACTCTCCAACGAGTCAAACTGCTCTGAAATCCAGCATCTGAGCCACAGCAGCTGAGGCGTGTGTCTGCCACCCACCCCACCTTACTCCTTTCTCTCCTTTTAATAGAGCAGATGAGCAGAAGCAGGTTAGGGAGCAGCTCCGCCCACATTGTGAGCCAGTGGGAGAGGCTCAGGGTCGGACAGGCAGGGTCTTTTGAGCAGTCCGAGGAACAATGTCTTTTACTGGATTAGAACAACACAGAAACACAGCTGCGTAGTTTTACTCTGCACAAAATGCAAAGTGTTAGAGGCCTGTTGGGTGGGGGAGACGATGTGTACAACGTTCACTGAGGACAGTTCAGAAACAGGATTTGGGGAGAAGTAAACTGTCCACATCTTCCACTGTCTACATCCTGACTTTCAGACTTGCAGTCTGCTGTCTCTGGAATCATGTTCTCCTCCTTTATTTTGGGATAGTAAATCTAATGAGAAATGTTTCCTCTTTCATAGTGTTAAACTGAGCTTTGTGGCTAAGTGCAGCTTGTAGTTTATCTGTTACCAAACACAGAGTGAGAGTTCATCATGTCCATAGCTGGAGGTACCTGGGCTACTCAGTGGACTGTGCTAGAATTCGGATCTTATCTGTTCACAGGAAAGAAAACTCACACTTTTGAAAGGCCCAACAGGACCCACACTTTACCAGCCAGGCCAGAAAAGGCCGTTACCTTGCGGGCATGTTGTGAGCTGGTGCAATTAAGAGACCAAGTGTGTAATTCGGCACTTCTGTAGGTTCTGTGAATGGAGACGGACTGCTTCCGGCCCTGTGGGGAACAGTTGCTTGCTGGCATTACACGCACTGCAGTAAATCCAGGATGTTTCCCCTGCCTGTCTTTGGTCCGCTGTTGCCTTACACAGCAAACAACTTGCTTGTGTCTGCCCCGATACTGTTGAATGACAAGTTTAACAAGATTTATCCTCCCCATGTATCTTGTCTAAAGCTGCTGTCCTTAATCCAGCTACTGAGAAGATTATGGTTTATGTACTGGAAAACCACAGGGTCTATGCTTCCGTGGGCCTTGCCCAGGCCTTGAGTGTGTCTGCCTTAGAAAGTGAAAGAAGTTATTCTCTGGCGGCAAGAGTATAAACTATTTACTGCTACCTTCTAATTTGTTCCATATCTCTTGCAGCTTGAATGAGAACTTATGGGCCAGCTTTCCAAGTCCACAAAATTACTTTACCTTAAGCTTGTGAATTACCCAGCTTTATTTCTTTTCCTCAGTCTCTTTTTTTTCCACAGGTTTCTAAGAAAATTTATTCAAAATATGTTAAGTAACCTGTAAAGAGTTTTTCTTAAATGCACTTTCAGCATTTTATGATGAAAAAGAAACCCAAAAAACAGCTTGAAGTGCTGATCCTCAAACTGAAAATGGAGTGTCTTCATTTTGCTACAGCATCACTCAGGAGTGTGAAAGATGTCAATAACAGAGTTTGGACTCTATACAAATCTTCCTCTATCAAGAAGAGGCTTTAATTAAAAAAAACAACAAAATGAGGTAGGGGTTTTTTTCCTTTTAAGATGCTGGTGCTCTTTAGCATTTTACAGGTTAATATACAGGCCAATGTTTCAAATATTAAGGTGAAAGCTGCCCATTAATGACATGTAATGAATAATTCATTTTCTCTCCATATACAGAAACAGAATAAAAAAATAAACTTGATGAAAATTAACTGTAAGAATGACATTAATCAGTCGTGAAGAACAGCATTTATTAATATGACCTGCAAAATGTATCAGCTGCCACCATTTGGACCCCTTCCAGTAAAATCACTAACAGAATGTTTAGTTACTCTCTCAACCTACATAGAAACATTTACACATTTTATGGGAGCAATAAGAAATCCTCACCTTTGAACTTGTTCTTAATAATGAAACCAGATATCCACAGACACATCTCTTCCCACCCCTTCCTGCCCGAAAATCAGTTTACAGAGCAGCTGTGTCTGATTGCTGAGTGTACAATGGCAGAAAGACCTGCTTTTGCAGATCCTGCTCTTCCACAAGAGTCCAATGATTTAACAAGGAAAGCCTGCCTCAAATGCAGTCAATGCAGTCTTCCCACAGTTTTCAAGGGTGTCAGGACCAAGGGTGCCTTGGTTTTAACAGTAATACTGTAAGAAGTCTTTTGAAAAGGTGTATCTTTTCATTTGTGAGAATGTAATGAGAACTGAAGACAAGCTATAGGATTATTTCTGTAACTTTTGGTTGGAAAGGCATTACTTCCAACAGCAACACCCCCACACACCCCCCATTACTAGTTCTGAAGAATATCCTTTTCCCTTTTTTAATATACCTACTACAAACTGATGAAGATCCCCAAAGTAAAATTTAAATAAAGTCTTTATTTTCTTCAGCACACTTAGCACAGATAGGCTAAAAACTAACAAAGCACAGAGCAGTATCATGAAAAACTGACAACCACTGGAGACGAGTCTTCTGTGCTGCGTTAAGCTGTACATGTGAACAGGTCACACTGTCCGTATGGATTGCACTTGGGGACTCTGGGTATCTGTTCAGGAATTTTGCTTGAACACAATCTCTAACTATTGTTCAAAGTTTCCTTAATTGCTATACATTCTAGTCTCTGCTGTTCCCAAAACAGTATGTTCAGTGAATGAGAGCTCAAGTTGATAAAGACGAATTCATAGTTGAGTTTTTCCTCTCATCCTAATAAAAAATGGGTATATTGAAGAAAGTGACCATGGGTATCCTGTATCCACTGTATAAATTGTACTATTTAAGTGTTGCATGTAAGCGCTACAATCCCAACTGGATTTGTGACTTAGTAAAGCACATTTAGAACCTTATTTTGGATTGGGCCTTGACTCAGATTTTCTTCATCCTAAAATACAGATAGTAATGTCTAACTAATTGAGTTTCTTGCAAGAAGATAAAACATCTGTTGTTGGTTTTCAAACTCGCAGCAGATGCAGAAAGATGAGTTGATCTGTTGGTGCAAAATTGCTCTTGTATAACTGAGAAAATTGTCTATATGTAACCAGAAAGTACTGAAGCATCTAAATATGAAACATCTTGTTCATTTAGTAAAAAAGTCCAGAGAAAATGTGGTATCAGTGAAACTTGTCTTAAATGACCAATAAAAATATGCTGCTTAAATTACCTATCTTATCAGTATTATTTCCAAGAGAAAATAAGCATGACTGTACTAATTATGCTTAGGGATAAATACTAGGCTTCAGAGAGAGAGAGAGAGGGAGCTTTCTCAAGCTTTGTTGTTTAAGCTTAATTATATCAGGTTTTTTTGATGGTAACTCTGTTGTGTGCTGATGAGTGTCTTCTAATCAGTCTTTTTAGTTTTCCTGTAGTGCAGGATTGTGGCTGTGACCCAAATATTGAGAATGAGCATGGTTATGAAACGGATGAGAACTAAAAGGAAAAAAAAAATCTTGTAAGCATAAATCCAAAACAATCAACTGCTGTCATCTTCAGAAGACACGATGTGTTGTAAACCTTCACAGGGGTACAAACAGGTTCCCAGTCTGCAACTCTTTTCAGTCAATTAGTTTTGATTACCATGTCCAGGAAGGCAGAAATTCTCAAAGTAAATATAGCAAAGAGTATTTGTGAGTGATATTTGAAAATATCTGAGAATGATATACTACAATGCCTTTGATTCCTTTGTGACAAAACCAGGAGAAAACTTCAAGTTGAGTAGCCTCATACTGATTTGTATTTACACCCTAAAACTAAACTTGGGAGTGGCAGCTTACATGTCCTTTATAGTTACGTGTGTTGTTTATCATAAAAGGATTACTCTCTACTGCCATCTGTTTAGACGTCATGGAGACAGGAAATACTTGTATCTGTCAGATTTTAATGAGAGGAAATCTGACAACTGAGAAAAAAAGCACTTTTCAGTATCCTGATTAACTTCCAGATTTTTCTAAAACCAAAATAAGCATAGTATCTCCACCTGTGAGACCACAGAGAGATCTAATATCCATTTGGTAAATGGAATATTCACAGAAATAGACATAAAACTTTGTTTCAGAAATATGTGGTATTTGAGAGTTTCACAAATGTGTATGAAACAAAGATGAACATGTCAAGTGTTCAGCGTTAGAAGTTAACTGGAAATATTTTCCATTAAAGCAGCACAGTATTAAAGTTTGCTGCCATCTCTTCCATGTTCCACACTGTACTGTGCTACATTTTAAAAAGCAGCTTTAACCAGATCCAGCTTCACTTTCAAGAGCCAGCTTTTTATTTTCATGGTGTTTTTTCTCCCTTCCTTCCTCCCCTCAGTGTACCTCTCTTGCTTCTCATCAGCGCATGTGTATAACTGGGTGAACTGGTTGTGGTAACTGACCCGGACTAAATTTCTGTGTGTGCATTATGCCAATTTTTTGGTGATCCAGTTAACTGCATGGCCCCAAACCTCTTCTGGCAAAGAGAAAGCAGCAATAACAGGGGTGAAAATGAGTGACTGAAACGGGGACTTCCTTTTCCCATGAAAGAGATACTTGAACTGCTTGTAAAACTAGACCCTTATTGTGCTGCCGAGGACTGCTTAAAAAACCCAGAAAAATAATTCATATGGTGTTTCTGATGAAATACCAGTTTTGAACAAAGAACCACCAAATAAAGTACAATGTGACTTTGTTACTGTTCTTATATCCAACCCACCAAGTCTTGACTTTGAACTATTTACTGAAAAATCTGCTGCACTCTAAGCTCTTTCAGCTTCATCAGGATGGTTAAGAAGCTGTTAAATAAATGTGTGTTATAATGAGCTCAGCTTCAAACTACACATTTTAAGCTAGTTTTTTATGAGTTTCTTACCAGCCTACCATTTAATTTTCAGCCTGACATAAATTTTCTGAATGCTGTACCTAAAACCATTGATATACTAAGCTGAACTTTAAATAGTTTTCTAGAAGAATTTTTTAATGCACAAACCTCACAATAAGAAAAGGAAACACATTTGAAAAGCCCTCATGCAATTATTACAGTATTGTACGCTGTATTTTACTAAAATTTATTTAGGTGTTTAAATATTAAATATTTTTAATGCTTTATTCTGCTATTTTCGTAATTATGTTCATTTTGTAGTGCTTTTGCCTTTTGAAAAAAATACTGGCTTTTGGACCACTTGTCACCCCATGATGAGTGTAAGCAGATTTTTTCTTTTCTTTATTCCAGGTATTTGACTGATTTGTAATTCTGTGCTACTTTTTTTACCAGTAACTCCTTCCCTCACTGTGCTAACTCACCAGGTTCATGGTTTGTTCTTCTAAGACCAGATAACTCCTCTTAAAAAACATCTAGAAACTGCCATGGCAGTTGTTATGTTGGAAAGGTGGTCAACTCCATGCTTCACTCACCTGCGAGATCATTCGTAGTCATTACAGTTGTAAATATTCTTGCTGTAAATTGAATTAATTCTGGTTAGTGGACCAGGTATGACACATTTATAACTTTAAAAAAAAAAAAGAAAAAAAGAATATTTTTCCATAGAGGATAATCTTGCATGAAAATATACATTGTATAGATACTCCCACTTTTAGTGCATCCACTCTTCACTATTTTAGCTTCAGAGATCAAGCTCTCGAAGCTGAGTGATGCTGTATTAAGTCTTTTTTAATGAGAAAATCACTGATTGATAGAATTTTTATATCTTTATCTCACTAGATTGAATGTGCTCAGAGATCAGTGGTTCTCCCTCTGTTCAGCCCTCCCCTTCAGCAGTTGATACTGAGCTACACCCACAATCAAATTAGTTAGAATGACTTCACCATTGTGAATGTCCACAGGCATGCTTTTAGGCTTCTGCAAATATGAGGAATTCAGCTTTCCTTCCCACAGCAAATCTAAACCTTAATTATTTCACACTTGCAGCAGATTAAAACTATTTACAAAGTTTAATGCCATTCAGCCACACACCACAACTTCTGATAATTGACTTAAAAACTTCTGTTTTGTGTGGAAATAGATCCAGCGTCACTGGGTTTTATAGAAAGAATTATTTGAAACAAGTTTGTGAATATGACAAAGGCACTTCTGGCAAATAGCTGTAAAAGAACTGTTCATGCAGACCACTAGGTAATTAACACATGAACTGCACAAATCACTGTCCTTGATAGTTTTTAAATTCTCCCCTGTTGAGAAATGCATTTACATCTAGTCACAGAGTTAAAGGTATTTAGCATTAAGTATCTATTGGTAAGTGACTTCAGAATTAGCATTGTCTCATTGGCTAACTCAAAATTTAGCACCTTTTCATGCTGGATTACTAGTTATTAAATCCTAGAACACTGAAATCTTTTCTTTGTAAAGACACTCTTTCAGTTATTTCAACTGTATCAGGTTACCTTGACCACATTTGCATGTTTTCTAAGTCCAAGTGTCATTGTCACTGCGCTGGTGTCAATGATAAAACTTGATTTCAAGAGACTGGGTGGTATCGGAGTCTCAGAAGTCGGCACTAAGGGAAACTACATTAGGCAAGATTTTTACCTGCTATGATTGAGTGAAAACCTAGTGAGAAAGTCATTAGGAGGATACAGCTTTAAAGAAGGAAAACTTAGTGTTTCGCATCAAATTTCCCATAGCTTACTTGCACAAGTATACGCAGACATACTCCAGGTCAAGGCGCTCACTTGTCCGGAATCTTTAGTCTGCCAGAGGCACCGCAGCTGAGCCAGTTTACTGGCCGCACTGATGAACGTGCACAAATTCTGAAAAGCAGGTAAAAAAAGAAAAAGAACCTCTGCCTTGGCCGCTGTATTATCCAAGCGTTTAGCTTATGGCTGTTTGTTAGTATCTAACTTACTGAAACCCAGGACTAAGCTTTTTTGTTGAGAACAAAAAAGAAAAATAGACTTTTTCAGTGTTGCAACCCAAGCGTTTCAGCTTCTTACTAAGGAACCGTGAAGCAAAAAATTGGTTATCAGAAGCAAGGAACTGATTTCTGAGGAACTGCCCAGAAAGACACTTGAAGAGCACAACAATTGCTACTGCTGTTGGCAAATGCTTGACAGAGCCAAATAAAATATGAAGCAAAGAAATAAAAAAGCCTCTCAAGCTGCTACATAAAACTGTTTATGAAAGTTGGCTAAAATGAGACTGATCTAGTCTAAACAGCAAGGTTGATTCAGACCATCTGTTGCCTTTATGTCTGGCAAACTAAACCATAGAAGAATGAGAAAACTGACAAGAATGTGTGGAAAATAAGTCAAATTGGTGAGAAAAAAAGTATTGAAGGGAATGGACTATTCACTCTCGTTGTGCTTTTAAGGGGGATTTTGCAAAGGCAGCAGGTAGAGGGGATCTCCACGTGGGTCTCTGTGCCAGGCCCGGATTTCCCTTGCAAGCAGGGATCGGTGTTAGGCTTAGAAGCTTTTATCCCCATTTCTATCATATTTTGCAGTAGCAACTCCAGTTCATCTCAACTCAATTTTATCTTTCTCTCTTCTGATAAAAAGGGCAAAGACCACCTTTAACCTTGTAGGGCATTATCAGATGATATTTGTCTTACAAAATTCTAGGACTAAAGGGAAAAAAGACCTCATGAGATATTTAACATTCCCTATTTCAAATGCTTTGACTGATGCCCTATTATTTCCTCTCACGTTAAAGGTGTATTAATGAAGATTATGACATTAGGACTAATGAAGCAGTCTTTTTTCAACATCGTAAAATGTCGTTAGTTTTAATTAAGGCACCACAATTAACAACTTTATCTCAGAGCATACTTTTCTTTTTTTTTTCCTTCTTAGAGAGTCTATTGCCAGTGCTGTTTTCCAGCTACTCACAGAAGTGAGAACCAACTGTATTTGAAAACTGGTTGGTTGTTCAGAAATCTAACTTAAATGATGAATTCTTCCAAGAACAAATATAAGGAGAGATTACACTGATAAAGACTTCCAGAAGAAAAATAATTTCCTATGAGAACATAATTTCAGATAATCACGCAGCACTTACCATGGCCAGGTCTATTATCCACTTCCGCAGTGTCAGCATGTACCAGCCCCCCCAGAATCTTATCGCACGTTAAGTTTCATAGCACTGAAAATTCTGAGACACCAAAGCTCTCAAAAATGCCTGGGGAGTTAAATTATTTTAAACGTCTGGAAATAACCTTATTGAAACATTATAACAGAATATACAATCTAGATAAAACATATTAAGTACTGATTGAAACACTAAGCATTCCTATTTTTCACACTGTCTTTGATTGAACAGTGCCTGGAGTTTCTCAAGACCTGCTCCAAAGCACAAGACTTGAGATTTAAGCCCAAGTTCTGTTTTTTTTAAAAAAACAAACACTGCGGAGTTCATCATAGGAAGCACAGTCTGCATGGGTAGGAATAAGATTCCTAGGAATGAGAAAAAATATTCATCACCTCCAACCTGCATCTCTAGCAGAGATGTAAATTAAGAATTGGTCTTAACTCCTTATCGCTTGTGGGCCTTCTAAAGCAAAGTTGCATATAAACTTACTTCTTGTAGAGATTTTCCTGTGATCCCAGAACTCAGCATGTGAACGTGGAATGCGTGCTGAGAGGTGGCTGAAAATGACATGCAATGGTAGCACAAAACAAACGATGACATAGCCGCTATGCAAAGAACTACCGAACAGGCTACATAAACCAAAATTCCCAGATTTCAAAGGATACGTGACTGCATAGAACAAAGCTTGTTTCATGTTTCCATTGAAACGCAGAATAAACAAAAGGAGGATGACATCTGAAATAAATAAAAGGTCACTCATCTGAGAAGGGCCCAAATACAATCCTAGGCAGTTCCACTGGGCACCAAGTCTATGGAGAGTGTTTTTTTACGGGTTTTGTCTCCCAAATTTGGTTATGTCCAAAACACTGCAAGCTCCAAAATAAAGCTTTTCGTAGAGTCCGGAATGTTTATGTTTCTCCCCTGCGTAGAGTCACTGGATGAAGGATGAGCTTACACTGCAGCTCCACCATGTGTGTATTAAATCTTCTTCTCTACCTGACCATCTATTTTCATAAAATGTGTAAGAATTCAATTATATTTGAGATGTTCATTCCCTCTTCCCCCCATCTCCAGCTAGACTTGGTCGATGGAGCCTTAGTGTACTGAACGAGCCCTGTTTTATTTCCAAAACATGGCTTAAAAGAATTACCTTGTGCAATGATGATGGGATATTCCAGGTATGTCTGCAGAGGGTAATCATAATAGATCTGGTATCTCAGAAACACAAGGAAGCTGAACAGAAAGACACAACACAGTGTGACTGCATGATCAGACAGGACAGCTCCTTCACAACTTCTTTTTTTATTATTTTGGTTGTGCCAAAAGGGTCCAGATTGGTGTAGCTGTCAAACTGATCAAACAAATATGAAAAGTACAAGCCTGATGATTCTGTAGTTGATTTCTGTAATCCTCAAATAGAATAAGATGTAGAGAGCCGCCCACACTTTTTGTCAAGGTCTTTGTGTCACAGTGTAAGGCATAATTTTATTAATTACATCTGATGAGAAAGAAACAAAGTCTTCCAGACCTAGAAGATACCTTCTCTTTGCAATTGCCTTGGGACTTTTGGGATAACTCTGATTTCTTTATTTATGTCTGTAGTTCAGTCTATACATTAAGCGAGTTTTACAGGAGTAGAAAACGCCGTCCAAGCTGTCTAGACTACACTGTTACAAGATTGCCCAATTTAGCTGTACTGGTCAGACTGAGAGTCTGTTCTTAAGTGCACCAAATAATGGCAGTTCTCCTTCCTGCCATTCCACAAAATAGGACCTAAAAGGAATTCAACTTTTATTATGTTTTCTTTACTTTCTTCAACTTTCATGCAAGTCCATGGGGTTAGACAGAAATTTCAAGGCTGCAGAGAAAACAGAAAGGAGTCTTAGGACATAGTTTTATGTAAGGAAAAATAGATGGTTTCTGGCATGGAAAGATAACATAAGGAACTGCCTGTCTTGTGAGAAACTGACTTTTACAGTATTCAGAAGTTAAATATCTGAACTTCCTAGAAGTCTTATTTCTCGTAGAGTCCAGTTAGACTCCTTGCCATGAACACCCTGGTTCTGTGTCACTCCTCTGCCTGGTCCCCGCTTGCTGATTCTGCAGAACTATCCCAGTTTGCACCAGTAGCTTCAAAGCTCCCTGCAGCTGGACTCAAAGTCTTTAAAGGTTGCAGGATAAACAGTCTACTAAATAAACAAACAGTGCCAATAAAGATTTTTAAAAAAGCTTCCTTGCAACTCTTTCGAAACAGTTTTGCCCAGAGCAGGTGCAGAACTTTGCAGCGGTGTGGGTACTGTGGTTATCGTGCAGGTGCTGAGGAGACATTTATGGCTTCTCGATGCTGATCTGAAACATTACTTATAAACCCTTTTCAGTGCACACTAACACACATAAATGATTTCAAAACTCTACCACTACTTTCTCCTGGGGCTGTGGGGTTAAGTTATCTCCGCTGGAACTAGACTTAGTTCACTTACTCTGAGGCGTATCAAAGGTAAACAGCAACAACAGGGGTTCAAGTGCTATGGAGAAATGCAGCAGGGACTAAGGGAATACTGCACAGCTCCAAGCAGAAAGGTGTCCACACACCTAAGGCTCTGCAGCACCAGACCAACGGTTTATCAATACCTGTACCCTGAAGACGAGGCACATGCACGTTCAGGAACAACGTGCTTTTTTTGGTGAGGTTTATTTTTCTGAATAAAAAGCCCTTTTAAAGCTTGGTGTGGAGAGGTAGCAGCCATCTGCCTGGATGTTCTGGGCCACCTCCATCACTGGGTGTAGCGAACACAGCTCTTCAAGGTATTCTCTCTCTCTTGCTTGTACCCACCATTTGTATGTACACACAGGCAGTTTCTCTATTTATTTTTCATTCCATACAATCCTCCTTAAGTAAGATTGAATAAGTCTAGCCCATGTAAGCTTATTACAGACTGACAAATCTTTGAAGCTTGACATGGTTTGTAATTTTCTTAAAGAATGATTATGTTTTACTTATTCGGGGGAGCAAAGCCTGTCTAACTGGTACAGTTACCTGCACAACAGGGCACGCGGACCATTTAATAACCTAAATACATGGGTTTAACCCAACAGTAGATGTTGACTCCAGCTGTACGGGTGGCCCGGCTTGGTTTTAAGCAAGTAAAAAAAAGCCGGGTTTCCCTTTAACCAACAGCGCAGAAACGCTTTAAAATAGGAAGTTTCTGCTCCATAGAGAGTCGGCCGGCACAGCGCAGGCAGGAGGCGGCACCCGCACACGACGGGCGTAAGAAGGAAGAAGCGTCGGCTCCGCGGAGGTGAACCGAGAGAGAGAAAGGAGACGGGTTAAAACGGGAGCGAGCGAGGGCTGCCGCCGCCCCCTTCCAACAGCCGCTCGGCACCTTCTCCTGCGTGACCAGCGCTGCCAGGGAAGGAACTTCATTACTAAGAGCCACGGCAAAGCCTCCCCCAGCGCCCCNTGCGGGCATCACACGCTCCGCCTCAGCCTCGGGCCTCGCCGGGCCCCGGCGCGCTGCCGGGCGGTTCGGCAAGCCCAGGGAGGCTTCCTCCGGAGGGGGAGTGCTTCCTGGCCGCCGCCTGCAGGCCAAGGGGCCGGTCACTCCCCGCTGAACGCCGCGGTGATCGGGAGAGCGGGCGGGGGGCACCTGGATGCCCCGGATCGTCGCCGTGCCGCTAGTTGAGGCCTAGCAAGACCTAAGGCGCTTCGGTGTCGGGACCGAGAAGCGTTGGTCCTGAAATTACAAAACAGTAATCAACAGATGCTGTGCTGGCGTATAAGGTGAGCCGCGGGTTGTGCTCACCTTGGAGTGGCGCGGGTTAGTTCGGGGACTGGAGCTGTCGGCTGGATTTCAGTTTTCTCCATCCAGAGTGGAGTTTCCAGTGCTACAGCTCCTGTGTTTTTCAGGTCACTCTGGATAGCTGTGGTGCCAATCCCTCCAGTAGGGATGGTGGCATTGTGGTTGCACGGAAGGAAAGTTAAACAAAATTCTTGCATTATTTCAGATGGAACAACTTTCCCAAAACATACACTCACCCGCCATACACGGTTAGACACAAAAATAGTAGACTGCAGGTTTTAAAGCTTTTGTACTTACCAGCGTGTCAGAACTAAATAGAAGCAGTTATCCAAGGAGCATGTTTGTACTAATCACACACAGAATCTTGGCTCTTTCATGCCTCTGTATGGCCGGGACTACTCAACATCAAATCCATACTGTTAATTCAGTTTTTTACCCACAGCATAATTGCTTTAACGTGAAAGGTTATTCACAGGCATAAAATATCTTCTTTTTCATTATGAAAGTTGTATTTCTGTACGATTAATAGTTTTTAATGGAGTTGAGTTTCAGGTCGTTTTCATTTCTCACAAATTGTTTTCTATGATTTGACAAACAGATTTACTGTGTTCATTCCACATACCTTTAGTTGTATTTAAAACAATATTGTAATAACTATTCCAAGGTTTTGTCGATAACTGAGTTTGCATCCTGTTGGGAGTATTGTATACTTGAAAATGAGTTGAGTAACCCATTGCAGAAGATGAAGTTCTCTCACTTCAGTCTGAGGTGTAGATGTGTCTGTCATTTCAGATGATCTGAGAATAACAGAAATGTTTCAGGTAGAAGTTGTGTATCTGCATTACTGTGTGGGTGCCGATCCAACAAAATGCTGTAAAAATATCAGTAATACACACTGCCTCCTATCTTGCTACACTAATCAAGAAGCTGAACTGACTTCAAGCTATTAGGCAGGTCTATAGGCATATTTTCATTCAATTATTTTTACATTTAAAAAAGACATGAAATGTTGACCTTTAGTTGGCGTTTCAGCTTTTAAAAAAATACATTCTGCTTTGCGTTGGAAACAGTCGGTGAAGCAAACTGATTTACTGTTCTTCCCCTGCCCTGTCTATGCGATGATATTGCTCTACAGCTGTAGCGGCTTAGGGAAAGAACAGACTTCACAGTGTTCACAGAGTATAGGCCCCCCCCCCCAAGTCTAAGAAATTATTCCTTTGCTGTTTCAATTATTTAGTTTTGTATGGAATGTCAGACTTGGCAAGTCGCAGCAGAGTGCAGAACCACTTTAAATTGCAATTCGGTGAATAAATTTGTTACATTTGACTCTGCAAGTGCCGGTTGCCTGTTTCATGGCAGCTGGGCAGTGGTTTAGGGCTGCTGAACCTCAAATAGGAATGTGAATATTGGTTCCTATTTTTAAAAAAGAGAAGGAAAATAATCTTTCTGTAATAACGAAAGACAAAAAGCTAAGCCAGATATTTTTTTTTTCCAATAATGATGTTGGCTTATCATAGCTGAGGTTTCAAGCAAAATAATGCCTTGAATTTTGTGGTTTTGTGAGGAGTGCAGAGAGTACTCTCTTGCTCATTATTTCCACAGCCTACCGCCCTAGCAGGGAATAGTTCATTTGATAGATAGTTGGTGTTTTAAGCTCCAGGTTAAAATAAAGGAAGTTCTACCACCAGGGACCCTGTGGGGATGGCGACAACCCCCAAGAGATGTGCGGAGGTAGGCTGGTGGTGGGCAGATTGGCCAGGGACAGCAGGCTACAGGAGGCCTACTCGCTTGCCCTGAGAAGGGGGTATGACAGAACGTGAGCACACGCAGCCCGGGAAAGAAATCAGAGAAATTAAGTATGTTGGCACAGTTGCAGAGCTATGACTTCTTTGGGATCACAGCGACAAGGTGGCATAGCTCATGGCAAGTGCTTGTGACGGAAGGATACAAGCTTTTCTGGAAAAGCAGGCAGGGAAATGAGACAAACAATTGACTCTCTGCCTGGAGCTTTCCTCCAGTTTGGAGTGAGCCACAAGCCAACTGAGCTCTGAAGAGTCAGGCTTGGTGGGGACACCTGCTTTAAATTATCTGATCGAGAAAAGGAAACAGGTGAAGTCTTAAATAACTAGAAGAAAGCTCACAATTGTAGGCCCAGGCTTCTCTGGGAATGTAAAATTGCTCTGATATCTGTAGGAACCACCCAGTGGGGTAAAAGCAGTCCAACCATTTTTTTTGTGGGGCAACAAAGACTTTTTTTTTTTTTGACCCAGATACTGGATTTGTTACTCAGAAGCGAGAAGGCCTAGTAGGGAATGTGCAGGTCAAGGGAAGCTGTGGAAGCAGTGACAGTACCTCGGAATTAAGATCCCAACAGAAGTAAAGAAGGCAAATGGCAGAATAAAAATTCTGGCCTTCAGAAGAACAGAATTTGGCTTGTTCAGGAAACCAGCCTGTCAGGTTCTCTCAGGAAACTGCC
>VWZK01020454.1:0-70369 GCA_013396935.1 Baryphthengus martii | reverse complement strand
GGGGGGTGGGGGTGTGTGTGGGGTGCACTGATGTTCAAATACACCATGCTCATGGCACAAAACCGGTCCCATCCAGTGAGCTGGAATTGGAGCTGGATGGGGAGACAACAACCTTGGTGGAAAACTGAGCAGCTAGACTCAGAGAACAGTGGTTAGCAGACTGACATCCAGTGGGTGGCCAGATTGTGGATGATGTTTCTCAGAGACTGATACTTGGGCCAATACTGTTTTAAGTTTTGCATTCACAAATGGGGTGGAGCGTGACGGGTGGAAGGTGTTCTCTGCAGGTCTGCAGACAATACCACGTTGCTGGCAACCTTTGGCACACTGGACAGTTGAGCTGCTGCTCAGAGGGATCTTGGCAGGCCAAAAGGATGGACTGACAGAAAACTGCTGAGATTCAATAAGTCTCCCTCTCTGGAGACTTCCAAAGCTCTCTTGGACTTGTTCCTGTGCAACATTCTCTAGGTAAACCTGCTTTGGCAGGGGGGTTGGACTAGATGATCTCCAGAGGTCCCTTCCAACCCTTACCATTCTGTGATAGAAACTAATGCCTGTAGCCTGTGACAGAGTAACCCCCATGCATCAGTAGAGGCTGGGGACCAACAGAATCAAAAGCTGTTTTCCTTAAGGAAAAGGACATGCGGGTCCTAAGGGACAACCGAGTTCCATGTGAGTCAGCATTGTGGTCTGCTGGCAAAGATGGACAGCGATCCTGGGCTGTGTTAGCAAGAGCATAGCCTGCACGTTGATGGATGTGATCCTTCCTCTCTGTTGCCACTTGTGAGACCACACCCGGAGTACTGCTGAACACTGGAACAGAGGCCCAGAGAGGCTCTGAAATCTCCATCCATGGAGATTTTCACAACTCAGCAGGACCAGATCTTGTGCAACATGATGTCACATCAATGCTGGCCTTACTTTGAGCAGGAGGTTGGCCTAGAGACCTCCAGAGGCCCCTTATGGCCAGTATAACATTGATGTCATATACTTTAGTCCTTATGCAGTCTGCGTATTTGAGGCCCCATTTTGTCACTGGAGGCACCAAGGTAAAAACAAACATTATGAAAAACAAAATTAAAATTATCAAAACATAAAAAAAAAGGAAAAGGATTGCTGTAATTATAGCTCCTCTTCATATTTGGTTGTATTTGCTGAACGCTTTTTTAAGTACCCAAGAACCAGGAGTTTTACGATTGACATGACTGCTGCAGAGTTGTTACAAAAGCTCACCATGAGGAAGGAGGTTATGTCTGGGCTGAGAGACTCCTCGGTGGCAGAATGACAGCATTTCAACTCTGATTTGAAGAACCTCCTCTTACTTAAGATGTCCCATGGATCTCTGTGTACTTCACGTTTGAGGTTATGTTGTACAAGGGTGCACGACAGGAGTATACAAGAAACATCGGGGGTGGCATGTAGTTAATTGGTTTTGCATGCAGTATGTTATATATATTTGTGGCAAACTGAAAACATTGCTGTATTTATATAAGGTTTACTTGATATTAGGCTGAACAGAAGCATCACAAATTGAACAGAAGTACTGTAAGCAGGAAAAAAACCCAAACCCTGTTGACTCAGTGTTTGCCCTGTGAAATGGTTTATTCACTTAGCTGAAGGCCTGAAGGTGGTCCTGGGTAATGGCATGTTATCTAAAATAATATGATTAGCTAAAAAGCTGGACTGAAAGAGCCTAGAATACCGAACACAGACTTAAAAACCTAACCCAAAACCTAATAAAACCAAAGAACTCAGAAGAGTAAAAAAGAAAGAAAACATATTAACTAGCTTGTACTGGAACTTCTTCAAATCTTTTTTATATTAAATTTGGGATTGTCCCTTTTATGTAGAAAACCTACATTGAGTTTGAAGCTCAGAGAGGGGGTTCAGTGTAACATTTGGACTTGGAACTGACCTTGATCTAGATCCTTGCTTACATCTGAATTACTCAAATAAGAGGCTCCAGTAAGAGTTAAGAGGGTATGTTACGACAGCTCTTACTAATGTCCCAGTATGTGATGCCTCCTGCATTCGTGCTAGAGGTCTTTCTCCCTGAGTGTGCAGATAGATCTGACAGTACTGACGAGCAGCTACAGTATAATCATGCTTGTTCCAGTGAAGAAAATAGACATCTCACCAGATCTGAAACACTGCCATGCGCTGTCTTCACCCTCTGGCTTTCATTTTTTTGGGTGAAAATCAGTTCGGTAGCCCTATGGTATTATGGTGCTAGCAACATGTCAGCATTTTGTCAAGTTTTGCTATATAAGACATATAATACTCCTGAAGATATAAGACATAATAAACATTGTGTTTTCCATCCATTTGGATTTTACAAGAGACAATTGTATAACTACTCATGAGCATTGTGATAGTTGTAGATGGTTCTACGCTACATTATTGGTTTGGTTTGATTTGGTTTGTTTCTCTTTCTCAGCAATACCTGTAGTTGAAATAGGAGTTACTGCATGAATACATTTTTCAATTCACAGTTCATATGAAATATATCCCGTGATGATGATTGGTCATGAGTAAATGGGGAAAACAGACCCAGAATTTGAAGTGATCAGGTCAACGTAATACAGTGAAAATAAATCTCATCATTTTTATAGCTGTTGTGTCTGTATCTTCGCGGATTGATTCTTAATGCAAAGTATTAATCAGTATATGCCAACTGAGCGTTTCCTCTGGGCATTCCCGAGGTTAAGAGACAGTTGAGAGACATTTGGAGTGGTTTTGCTTCCTCAACCTTGCAGAAAGGTCTTGTGCTGAGGTGAGGCTGTAACCCCGGATACTTGAAAATTTCATATCTAAGTACTGGTGGTTTTGTGGATACATAGAGCTGCTGAGAGAGGCTTTGAGAAAGTTACAAGCTGAAGTCAGTCTGTGGCATCTGAGCCCTCTGACAGAAGAGGGCTGTGGGCAGGCTTGTGATTGACAGAATTGTGCGAGGACCTCTTCAACCTTTGGCAGAACTCCTGAGTTTCCTGGAAAAACATCTGTGTTTCAAGGAATTAATCTGAGCAAACATTAAGTTTTCTAAAGAGGGAAAAGCATACCTGATATGGATTCAGAGTAGCAAACAAGAGTTTTTGAGAGAAACATCCTGCTTTAGGAAATGTTTACTGGTTTCTGTTTGAGCAGGATTTAGGAAAAGCAGCTTGAGGCCCTAACAGATTATTGTTGATTTCTAAAAGCAAGAAACAAAAAAATTCCCCACTTCAGAAAAGTATTGTCTGCATTAAGATGAACTTCAATTCAGAGATTTTGTTCTGTGGAGTGTTCTTTATAGAAAGTGAACAATGGGAATGTGTATGTACCTAATGCACGCAAACGTGATGCCTGCACGAGTAGTATCGTCCATCTAGCGTTCATACTTAATTTTCCTCTCCCCTGTTCTAGGAATTCTGCTCCTGATAACAGTAAATTTCACAGCATGATAAGACCTTCTTCGTATGAAAACCCCTTTAGTTATTTTGTTTACTTTAGAGTAATTTAAAGGTCAAGAAACAGTTTAAAAACAGTTTCTAAGAAATGATTTACAGTCATCACTGATCTTATAAAACAAACCTTTAAGATGCCACCTGGGAACTATGTACAAAAGACTATTCCAGAAGTATGAGAAATACAGATTTATATGCATTTACATAAGTTTTGTTAAAAAATACTTGTTTCTCACTTTTTTTATTGTAAGCAGAACTTAAAATGAGAACACACAAAATTTGGAAACACTGGAAACATCTGTGCACCAAGTTAGAATTAATATTAAGAATCCTTAAAAGTCCACCAGAGAAAGCAGTGTATCTAACTGAAGAATTAAATTATTATAGCTACCCACTTGTGCTCTTTAACTGAAAGAAATACAAAAAAAATGAGTTGTCTAAACACGTCTAATCTCTTGTTTGAGATCTGGCAGGAATAAGGAAAAAAGCTTATAAAACTGAAGCACAAGTGATACATCATAAGAACACTTCACAAGAAGCTTACAATGCAGCTTAATTTCTACACAGTCTCTGACAAATGGTATTTCCACTGATTATTTACAGATTTCAATGCTGTTACCATCTAGTCTTTCCAAGAGACTCTGCTTATCTAAATAAGGATTAGTTGGCAAAGTTAATGATGGGAAGAGAAAAATGACTGTTAAACTTGGGATGAAAACAGCATCTAGAGGGTACCTCTTTGCTGCCTCCTACACACTGCTAAAGCAGTTTTGATTAGGACCTTGGATGTTCCCGAAAGTTCTTTTCTAGAGGTTGATGTACATGGTAGTGAAATCCAAACTACCTTTGGAAATGTAGTTCTGGGTATCAGAGGAGGGCTAACTGCAGCAGCATAAAGTAATTTGCGTTTCTAAGGAAGATGTAATAATTGCACAAAACAAGATGTCCAGCTCTGCACAATGTTCCCATATCACATGGATTGTCAGATCTGTTCCACATGGGAAACTTCTGTTCTCTGAACAGTCACTTTCCCCTTAGAAAGTCATTAAGATGTCAAGTGCTTAAGAGTTGCTGTTGATTTCAACAGGTAATAGGAAAGAACTGGAATTGTGAGCATGAACAGAGCTATTCCTATCCAGTTGTTGCCCACTAGTGTTTTAGAGGCATTTCAGTGAGTCAAAGTATTAACTTAATTCCACATCAGAAGAGGCAGTACAGTTGTGGGCTGCTGTGATCTTGCAGCAAGGCACAGATGACTAAGGCAAAAACCCTTACATATTTTAGCTCCACTTCAGGTATACCTGCAGGCTTTGCTGTTGTGATCTATTGGGCTGAAGCGACCTGTGCAAAGAAGTAGAGCTGAGAAGGAGCGCAGGGGTGTTTAAGGATCTTACTGTGGTGTGTACATGTAATCACTGCAAGTACCCACGGCAGGAATCACCTGGTATCTCAATGGATACAGTTAAGGCCACAATCAGGACTACATTTCATTAGTAAAGGCTTCCTGAAATTGTGAAAGAAAATTATTTATTGCCATTCATGACACAAATGTGCTCTTTGAGATGTGTTTTTATGTGGCTGCCAGGAGAGCACTAGTCAGGCCTCTCAGATGTGCACAATTGTAAGAGGCACATCTAGACTTTGTGAAAAGCATTTTCTATGAGTAATTCAAAGAATTAGGAATATATTCTCTATAAAAAAAAAAAGTGATTAATCTGTACTTTAGAGGTGCATTCTGTTTAAATTAGGTGTAACTAAAATAGGAATTTTTTTTAGTTCTTTTTGAATGTGCTTGAAAAATCAGATTTGCAAAATGTGTTCTGATCCCAACAACTCTGATGTAGCTCAGAGAACTGGTGAAAAGCTCTTTGGATTTTTGTTCAATTTATACACTAAAAGACAAGCCCTATTAAACAAGTCATTCTTGATGGATGTGTGTGTTTAACCTTCAAAGGTGGAGATTCCTCAGGGGGTCTGTTGCAGTGCTCTATCAGCCTTACCACTAGCTTCCCAAAAAGTTAACATGATTCTTCCTTGTCATAATTTACGCCTGTTATTTTTACTATTATCTGTCAGTCATTTGAAGTGCAAATTATTCCTTTTCTCATTCCAGAGGTGTACA
Organism: Baryphthengus martii; assembly: GCA_013396935.1. Lineage (NCBI taxonomy): Eukaryota > Metazoa > Chordata > Aves > Coraciiformes > Momotidae > Baryphthengus > Baryphthengus martii. The sequence continues at coordinate 64,804 of VWZK01020454.1, read as the reverse complement.
AGGATCTAAAGACTGCGGCCCTTATACTGCTTTTTCGTCTTCAGGTTAATCTTTTAACAATACTTCAAATCTTTCCTCATAAGGCATATCCTCCCATACTCCGGTTACCATCGCTGCCTCACTAGACTGCTTAGTGGCTCACATTTTCAGAATAAGTCTTGGAAGGTCTTGTCCAAAACTGGAAGAAGTGCTTCAGCTGAAACAATGCCAGTGCTGAGTGAAGTGCAAGGATTAAATCGTGCACTGCTTAGACCACCCTCTTTCCCATACCCTCCAGTTTGCAGGATCTCTCTGGGAGAGGGATTCTCTGGATTCACACACAGCAAACATAGCCAAGAATCTGGAATTATTTAACATCCCTTGAACTTAAAAAAGAATTGTGTAACACTGCCGTGCTGTAACTTTGTGTGCTTTTCAGTGGACTACTTGATGTGAAGCGACTGCCATCTGGAGGTAGGAGACATGGAGCTCTGTGTGCTTTCATGCTGAAAAACAAAATCCCCATACTTTATAAATTAAGTGTTCTTACATGAATTGGAGCTTGAGCTTAACAGATACTGGACATCTGCCACTCAGTGTTGAGTCTGTGACCCATAGCAAGACCTGAGGCTGTTCAGTATGTCTCGAAGCAAGGCATGCAAGTGTAATGACTTTCAGTATTACGTAATCACCAATAAATATGTAACCTCTGAGTGGCCTGTGCAGTTTTCGGATGAAGCTCTGGACAACACGAGGTTGGGGAAAGGCTCGTCCCACTCCCCTCTCTCCCTCTTTAACATGTCTGAAGAAAAAACAGTTCCTGGTGCAGTTTGCTACTCTGAGGAGAAAGCAGAAAGTGTTTTAGCTGAGGAAGAAGATGTCTTTTTTTTTGAAGCATGGGTTCCCATGTGGTGTGTCTGAACACAGTTGCCTATCACAATTCATGTCTACACAGGGTAACATCAGCCCTCCTCACAGGCTGATCGTGTGAAGTGGTCTTCCTCCTTTAGGTAGCTTGGCTGTCATCTTGAAAGCCGTAATCCTCCAGTTCTTGCTGTGTCGAGGAAGCCAGGAGAACTGCATAGTGCCATAGACTTCAGTGAGTGGGATTTAGATCTTCTTTCTGCAATGTCTTTTTTTTTTTTTCTTCCCTTGAGATGATTTGGATGTTGGCAGTGATGACATAAGCCCCTCTTGTGCTTTTGAACTGCCTTCTGCTGCTGAAGTCTAATCATACAAACAAATAGCCTTAGTAGCAAAACATAAGTATACACCTCTCCACCTCAGTCTAGTGAGAGATTGCAGCCGGTGGTTTCAGGGCAATGCGAATGGCTTCTGTGTTGATCTCCACCTAGGACTGAGCATGATCCCGCAGAAGCTATGTACAGTTCAAAAGGCAGATATTGATTGGATGTACACACTCCATGCTCTGCTGATCACCGCTTTTCCCCTACAGAACAATAAGTCATCAACAAAGTTTGTGCCTGTGCAATGAAGATGCACAGGTGAACAGGGTTTCAGTATTGTGTTGATTTAGCTTGATGGTGGATTCCCTGGGCAACTACAGATTTTAGGAACTATGAACCTGTTAAATTTGAGGTTGATGATTGTAAGAGTGTAAGACAGGTTGCTGAACCAACATGCCTTCAGAGCAAACTCTGAAAGTCTGCTTCCTTGTCAATGAGTTTCCATCAGCTAAACCAGACAAAAAAAAAAAAAAAAAAAAAAAAAAAAATAGTAAGAGAAGGGAATTTGGGAGCAGCAAGTCTAAAGAAACGAAAATTAAAACTGGCACGAAAAAAATTGGTCTCCCGCAGCAGGGAGGGATGAAAAAGCGCAGAACACATCTCACATGCCTTAAATTTTATTCTTGCTATAACAGTGTCTTTTTCAGTGGATTACTTGATGTAAGTAATCAAGCTTTAACATGCAGATGACAGAGGCTGATGAATCCTTGGCTAACTACATGAAATACAACAAGTTGCTGCATTTTTTTTGCACTTTCAGAATTGTATGTTGTTTATGTTGGGCCTCATCTGAGTGGGTCTCCATTAATTGTTTGTTTTCAGGAGGTAAACATTCAAGAAGAAATTGCCTTTTGGCTGTAATCTCGTTCTTTCTGATGTTAGTGGCCACCTAACTGTAGATTTGCATGGGAATATGGGTGACATCTGTAGGGCTAACTCTGTATATGACCCAGTCACCCCAACTATGAAGAGGATTGTCTCCTGTGGCGTTGTTGGACAACATCCATCTTTGCTCTTGAAAGAAAATCCGTGCTAGACAGTAGTATTGGTATAGTATGGAAAAAGACTGAAGAATTTTCACATGCTGGGGAGTCTGTTGGTTAGAACTATTCAACTTGCTTTGTTACTGTTATGGTTTCACTGAAGCACTAGGAAAGCTGGAGCTCAGCCTCAAATTTCCGCTTTCGTGCTCCACTGCTGAAGAAGTAATCCATGTGTACCAGAGCCTTGCCAAGTTCCGTATTCATTCGACTCCCAATAGTCTGGTTGGTCGAGTTGGGAACTTTGCTTGAGAACATAGGCATATAGTTTGGTAGTGGCTTCTGCGCCTTTTTCCTACCCTGGATGAAACAAAGACCATGAAAGTTTTCAGAATTACATCCGTTGCTTGTCACAAAAATAGAAGTTATTGAAGTTATTTATATCATCACATTTGCTTTTGAAATTAGAATTTGAATGTACTTTAACATGTCATACTGAATGTACACGGAAGCAAAGAATTAAAGTAAAACAATTGGTTGTTTCCTGTTGTCTTACATGGGAATAGGATAATACAGCGAAATGAATAATTTTTGTATGTGTTGCATAAAGTGTGTCAATGTTTAGGGTCACAGCAGTCAAAATGCCAGCTGGCACAGAAGTTAGCCTGCCCTAGAATGGTCATGATACGGGAGGATTTTTAGTAAGTGCCTTTGATTTCAGCATGATGACATTATCTTACAAATTTTCTTCTGGAAAGCTGGTTCTTCTAGCACTTGTCTCTCTGTGGAGATGTTAATGTTGAAACAGATTGAACACACACATGTAATGTATTTCTTTATGGCACTGGTAGCAGATGAAAGGTGCTTCAGTTCTCTCTTATTTTTTCTAAAGGTTTCCTTAAAGCTTCTGCTGATTATACCTAAATATGCTTCAATTTGAAATAGTAGCCTAGCTCAAATAGATGAAAACTAAAAAGAGCCTGGATTACAGTTGGATGTTTGTTTGAAACTTACCATTTGGTCATAGTCCTTTAGGAAACTCCAGTTCTGGTACCTTGGAATAGAAGTAAAAAATCCAGTGTAAAATTCTCTGTCTTTGCATAAAGTAGTTAATGTTGGTCGTGAGTGCTTATTTAACCACTCCATTTGATACTTACAGCCCAGCTCTTAACCATGGAAACTCTGTACTGAAACCTGTCTTTTCTGTGGTGAAGCCCAGGATTTCTTAGGGTTTCTGTATTCCCATATAGAGCCCATATACATGAGGAGTGGGTTTTTTTCTTCTAAATGAAGATGAGAATAGCATTCCTTGTGCAACTGCAGATAAATTAACAAAGTCCTGAGCCACTCTAGCACACTTTTGTTCCACACCTTGAGTTAGACACAGCTTCTTATTTTGTGCAGATAAACAGCTGTGCTAGGAGCAAACTGAGGAGTCAGAATACCTGAGTTTCGCTCTTCAGCTCTGTTCTATACCTGGTGTGGGACTACAGAGCAAGTCCTTTGATTTTCTGTCCTTTGCTTTCCTTGGCCTGAAATGGAGAAAAATGAAGGTTCACCCACTATGGTGAAAGTACTGTGAGGTCAAGAGATGAAAGAGTTATCTACAACTGTATTAGCAGCAGGGCTCAAGGGACACCTAGGTTGACTTTCTGAGCTGGTTGCCTGTGTCTATACAGTGCTGCATCTAAGCCTGTCACTAGCGATGAAGCTATACATCCTTCTGAGTTGAGCTCATCAGTACAGCACAGCCAGGCACCATGTGGATCTAGGAGCACTGGATTTCTGTGCCGTACTCCCTCATCCAGTGCAGATACGCCCTGAGTGCAAAGAAAAGCTAATTTATGATTGTTATGTTTATTACGGTATGCCAGCACAGCACAGAGGTCCTACATTTTTTTAATCATTTTTTTTTGCTCTATCAGCCAGTATTTGAACATGATGGTAATTACTGAGAAATACTTGAGTCTCAGGCATCTGCCTATATCCACATCAAATCAGAGCACCAACACACAGCAGCCTTCCCCATCGTTGTTTTGGGGATGGGGATGTGAAGCTGAAGGACAGTTCGCTGCAGGCTGTAGCATGTGTAGCCTGATGAATCCAGCTTTAGGCATCTGTTCTTCACATGTCTGTCCTACCCTTTTAGAACAGTTTCTGTCTTCGTGACAAAGGCTGGAGAGCAGGACATGCATCAGCTGTGTGATGTGTTATCTTACCCATGAAAGTGAGTTTGCACCAATATGCATGGCTGGGAACTCCAGGAGGCAGGCACAGGCAGAGGGTCCCTCCTGCTGCCTTAGCTAGGGAATGGGTATGGAACATGCTGAACCCATTTGGGAAGAGCCTGAGCACACAACTGAGAGAGGGCAACATTGCCACCTGGCTTAACCTGAGTCAGAGTCTTGGCATCAGCCTTTCCCTCAGGTGAAAGGAGCCAGACAAGGGTGCAAATGCATCTCTGCGGAAACCAGAGCTGTGATTTATAAGTCCTCCAGAAGAGTGAGGAGGAGAAGGGTTTTCAGGCGGTTTCTTTTCTCATTCTAAAAAGTCTGAGTGATGTTCTTTTTCTTCTCTTTAGCTTCACTAGTGAGCAGTAGAAACTGGGTCTGATTTTACTTTTATCAAAGATATTCTTTTAACTGGCGTGCTTATGTTGTGAACAGAAGTATGAACATAAACACTTATTCAAGATATGTGACAGAGAAAGAGAAGATATTAATTATGGTTTCTTTCAGGTCACTGGTGTACACACAGTCAAAGCCTAGGTTGTATGTGTGCAGTTCAGTCTGCTGAAACTAACAATGGGGCATGTTCAGTAGATTCCCAGATTGGGAATACAAAATCGTATTTTGGCAGAACACTCTGTTCAGCTTCCATTTTAGCCAGGTCCAAGAACATGAGAAGAGCTGATAATATCAGTGTGTCTGCAATAAATTATAAAGGTTGGCACGTTTGTATCTTCCTTGTGGAAATCTCTATGAAGTTGAAAGATACTTAGCATGCAATTCTTTGTGTCTCTTTTCAGTTTAAGCCCAACACATCAGGAGATGCTAGCATAGATTTTGTTCAGTGCAGGAAAACACAGAAGATACAATCTTAGAAAGACAAGTGTTGAGATCTGATCCAAAGTCCCTGGAGAAGAAAATTTCCTTTGATCAAGCCCTAAGACTGTCAGGGAGCATCAGTACTGTTGTCAAGATGAGTAGAAGAGGCAAGAACTGGAACAAGTGACTTACCAGATTTTTCTTCCTCTCTGTTCAGCCTCCACAGACTCTCTCCAGATCTTATCCTGTTGAACATGGTCCTGCTGCAGTGCTGCCTGCTCGTCTGCCCGAGTAGCTGGTTGTGCAACAGCAGATCTTGTCGGTTGGGTGCTGCTGAGAGACACAAATGGAGCTGAGGCTGGTTGCCCCAGAGATGTGGTTGCTGGTTGCCAAGACCTAACTGAGCTATTTCTTCTGAACCCAGGACTCTTTCCCAACTTGTCCATTTTGAGACTCGCTGTATCCCCAGTATTATTAGCTATATTGTTACTATTAAGAAAGTTAAGCCTACTATTGTTTGCACTTTCAAATCTCCTCCTCTCCTAAAATTTTCTTTTAGCCACTGGTTTGGAGTGCTTTCAGAAAATGAATGTGCACAGGAGCACGGACAGGCAGTGCTCGGCACTGTTTTACTTCCCTCTTATTTAATGCTCATTTCCTACTGCTTTAAGTTGCTTCCTTGCTTGAATGCTGAAGGAGTTTTCATGGTAACTGCAATTTTGTATGATATTACTGTTACTGAAAGCCATCAGATCTCCAGCTGTAACCAGCAAGCTCTCAGCTTATGAGGTGATTACTGCTGCTTGCAGCTGAGACCACCCTCTGTTCAAAATCCTCGGAACAATGAAATCTGGTTTAGTAGCAAAGGGCGCTGTACAGATTGCTGCTGAGTGTATCAGGAGGACTTTTGTTGTTGCTATGTAGCTGGAGCAAAATCTCCTGAAAGCTGCTGGTTTCCCTGGTGTGTTTACCGTCTCCATTGGAAACGGGTCTGTCTTGTGAATATTCACTAGAAGGGGAGCAGAGACCCAGTGGCACAGCTGCTGGGGCCCTGAACTCTATTTGAGGCAGAGCTTGTTTGTTTAAAGTAAGGTATTTTAATGAATCTGTGCTTTGAAAGCTCCTTATTTTCAGGTTAAAAAAAAAAATCAAAAAAACCCCAAAACAATCAGAGATCATCAAAAGTCCTTTTAAAGTACTTAGAAATTTCTGCAGAAAGTATTAAGCAGCTATGAGAAACAGTTTTTTTTTCAGTAATATTAAAGGGTTATTAGTATACAGAGTGAGAATTTTCAAAACACTGTCCAAAATGTCAGTGTTTGTCTTTACAATCAGCCTGTTGGGCTTTTGTGGTATGAAGTCACTTCCTCAAGTATCTGTGACCTTGCAGGAAAATGGAGTATTTTAAGCATAAATTTCCTCTGAAATTCTTGACTGACTTGTTTTTTAGTAGTGTGGATTAGCTCCAGATGAATTCTAGCCTCTTGCTTCATCTTCCTAGTAAATGCGAATGAACTCTGCATTTACTTTTTTTAGGTTGGTTTTTTTGTTGTTTTTTTTTTGGCAAACTTTCTTGCTTGCAGTGTTGGGAAATATATGCTGAGTTTGGCAAATAATTTCTTTTAAAATAGTTACAACTATATGACAATCCAAACACTTCATGTAGAAATATTTGAGCAAGACATACTTCTATATCTGGAAAAAAATAGATCTAATTTCAAAGATTGCAATAGCATAACTGAAGAAGAGGTAAACACCTCAGATCACAATGTGTGCTTTGGGTTTGAATGGAATTTTAGTAGACTTTTTGTTTGCATATTTTTTTCTTTGATAATTGAAACCCAAACAGTGTTTTTCATCTCTTTCAGGCAAAAAAAAAACCTACAAAGTCGTCACGTATCCACGCAGCATTATCATGAACTGAAGAAATGAACTGTTTGCCAAGATGTCCTGATAGTTGTCTCTGTTCCTCTTGTGGAATCTGCTTATGGTGCTGCATGCAATCCAGGGTCCTCTCCAAGTTGGAGTGTGTGCAGCTGGTTGGACAATGACCTTTTAGAAGCATCTAACTGCTTTAGAAGGAAGCTGAGGAAGACTCAATGCAGTAATCGTTGCACATGGGATTTTAGCTCCTGATCAGGTGAGGAAAAGATCCCGATGAGAAGTCTGTTCCTGTGCATGGAACACTTTTTAATTCTTGTTTACAAAGTTCTTGTGTTATTTTAATTCTTATCCTTCCTTTAAGTTAATTTCTGCAAATTAAACATAATAATAAACTAAAAATGGTTATTGAGCCAAGTACATAGCTTCCAAATGACTACTTGTAGCTACTGAATTAACTGGATGGAAAGATTACAAGCAGGTGTTTAAAGTCTATGCCTTTGAGTGATGTCTGCAAAGAAGCAGGAGTTGCAGCTATCCGAGTTTGATGCAGATGTATGGTTACAAAGTGCCTCTCAAAACATTTTACTGAAAGTGAACTGATAGGTTAAAGCAAAATCTTTTGGTCTGAGACTGTACAGAAAACCTCAGAAAAGGAGGAAGTCTTAACTGGAAATAACAGATGGGAATGGGATCATTGCTGTTTAAATAAGTTGGGTTTAAAAAAAAAAAAAAAAAGATTATAATAGTATAACTTTAAAATGTAGCTGCTGGTCCAAAACCAGATCATTAAGAGCTGATATTTTGAAAAATTTCCCATTTTCTATTGGGACCAGAAGTCATTGAAGGAGTCGTCATGCACCGTTAAAGCACATCATGGTGAGTGCAAGGTGACATTTCTGGGTGTGACTCTAGATTCCTTTGTGAAGTACTAGTAGCCCATTTAGGTTATTTACTAGATAAACAGCTCAGCAGAAGTGCTGCAGATACTGAACCGTTTCCCCTCATACTACTATCTACCAGTTTAGTATTTTATTCATTATAATAACTTGGGGCATTTAAGTAGGGAGCTCATTTGAATTGGTACAACTGATCTACTGTGTACTCCTTTTCACTCTGTAGTAGAATAGGTTGACACTGATTGTGGCTTCACGCCATAGATATCTATATCAATTGATTGTAGCATATTTTATTTTTTTTTTCTGATGGGGGACATGAAGCTTACAAAAAGTTATGGATGTGACTATAGGAGATGGTGCCTTTGCTTATGAGTTTGTTTTGGGCTTAGTTTATGTAACAAGCAGTGCCAGTGCCCATCATTCTGAGGAAGAACTTGACTGAGTTTAATCTTTTGTTGTTGCCAGACAAGTGACGATATGCACTACAAGTTCCTCTGTGAAAAATATTATTTCCCCTATTAAAGGAAAAGATGTCTAGAGAAGATTTTTATGGAAGAAAACGTTCAGGTGTTTAGACAAAACACCTTTATTTGGCCACAAGAGGGTATTGCAGTATCAGTTATGCAAAACGTGAGCTCATGTTTGCCATTATATGCACTGCCTTATTTTTAAAATACACATTTCTCAAAACTGATCATTTACATTAGATACTATTTAAGGAAATGAGATTTTGTATGCAAGTATTTGATGTCCTTGTCCAGAGGCAATTTCTGAGATTTTTTTTTTTTTTCTAAAATTTGGTAGTTTTTTTGTTGTTTGGTTTTTTTATAGTAAAAAGTTTCTTGATGCTCAAGAAGTTCTCATAGATTTCACAGGAAGACAAGGACTTCAGAGGCTTTTTTCGTAACTCGCTACTATGTTGGGATACTTTACAAATTATGTCTTCTAAACTTCAGGTATTGTGTTGCCAAATGTTCATGCCACATTTTGTACAGTTTACATCATGGAAGAGGGAGTTAGAATGATTTCTGGATTCTCTGACTTCTAGAGTGAGAGAAATTCACTGCTGCTGAATTTAGGAGCAGATGCATGGTGTGCTTGTCCATCTCTCAGCAAGCCCACCTGTAGAAGAAAGATCACAGCCATGTCACGTTATCTGTGAAGAACAAATTTCCAAGGGGTGTGTTAGTGATTTGATGGACAGCAAAGAAATTTTCATATAACAAAATTGGTGAGATATTGCAGAGATTTAAGAAACACATTTAAAATCACAAATGAAGTTTATATGTCATGTGTGAGTAAAAGACCAGAGCAAAGTCATCAGCTGGCGGAGAGGGCAGCTCTCAGAGACCAACTTTTCAGAGCAGATCACCATTTGGAAGATCTCTGCGACTTCATGAATGGGATGGAGAGCTCCATGGAAATGTTTCAGTATGAACAGTGTTGCCTGATCCAAATGGTGACATCATCTTGCTCAAGTGAATAAAGGTCAGTGAAGATTGCAGGCTGGAAGGTGAGTTGTGTCAATGATTAGCAGAGCAAGATGTCAGAGGATGCTGGGCAGAGAAGTGACAGATAGCAGAGCAAGGTGTCAGAGGATGCTGAGCAGAGAAGTGACAGATGGCAGACCATTACTGTGGTGCTTGCTTACCCGCCCTGGGCGTTAACCACCAAGGGCCCTAGAAAGCCCAGAGGTGACAGATCCTGCTGACAAGCTGTGTCTTGCTGTGGGAGGAGAAGAGTGCCTTGGATTGCTGGTTGCAGCCAAAATGAAAAGAAATCCTGCAAACTACCATTTTGGAGTAAAAACTTTTATATGATTATGTAGCTACTTGATTAAAGGCCTCATGCATCAAGTTTTGCTGTAGTTTTCATAAAAATACATAAACTTCTTTCTTGTCTTAATGGAGTTCTGCTGTGAGAGAGCCTAGCAAGTCGAGCATCTGTTGTATCAGCAGCTTACGAATACCACCAAGGGAATGTCTGCTTCCAGTGACACAGTCTGGCACTTGAAAATAAAATCAAAGCTGTAATGCAGACTGTAAGAAATCTGTTGTGATTTTTTAAAAAAATCCTCTTCTTATAAATTCCAGTGTTACAAGATATGTTAGCTACTGATACGCAGTTTGCTTTATTTGAAACAAAAATTATTTATTTGTAAAAAAATATTATTTACTTGGAAAAAAATCCTAAACAGCAACTATTTCTTAAAATATGCAAGCCTGTTACATTGGAGTCTTTCTGCTGCCTGAACAGGGTGATAGGATTTCAGGAAGGGAGTGCTGCCAGAGTGGTATGTGCATAAGGCTGTTTGGAAGTATGTGGTCTGAGAATAAAGCAGTATACATATAAGAAATGCTTATCACTGGCTAAGGAGTGTTTTTAGTTCCTATTTCCCATAAGTTTGGTCTTAGAGGCTAGATCCTGTTAAGAAGCGCAATATTGCGTGGCCAACCAAAGTTGTCTTCGCCAGGAAGAGCCGAGTCACATCCTCACCGCTGCAGGGAGCTCTGGTAACTGCAGAGCGGAGCTTGGCTTTAACCTGTTCATCCTCACTGCTTGCTTGCGTAGTTCATTAACAGGACCAAGAGAATTTCAGTGTGTAAAGTAATGAAGTTCTTCTGGAAAAGCTGAGCTTCATCCTGATTAAGTACCTAATGCAGCAGTTTGATCTCTGAAGTCTGGCATAGCCCTGCTTTTCTGTGCTGCCGTGGTACACAGCTGTGAACAGTATCAGCTCACACATCGGTTTGTGACGGACAAGGAGAAGCTGCCTCACAAATACAATACAGAGATTCACTTTTCTCTCTTTTCTACCTGGGGCAGTGTGATACATATAGAAGTATTTTATCCTGTGAATTACAATATTCCAGATGTGTATTACTACATATTTCAATGCTCAAGATGCTATTCAGTTATTTTTATTCTTATTCTTATTCTTATTCTTATTCTTATTCTTATTCTTCTTCTTCTTCTTCTTCTTCTTATTATTATTATTCTCTGTTTCTTAGCTATCTCCTCCAGCAGCTAAGAGTCTATTTGTTGATCTGCGCTTTAATACACTAACCATCAACTCACCATATTCAGAGAGGACATTAACTTTCTGGTTTGAAGTGAGATACCAACAATTCTCTGCTGTAAGTTAGGCAAAGTTTTCAAAACAAGGTACCTAAAATTTGTTTTAAATTGTATCTCTGGCTATTAAGTGAAGGAGACCTGTTTTTAAAAACTTTCTTAACCTTTGCAAGTTCTGTTGGCTGAGAATTTAACTACTTCCTTTCAGTTTTTTTCAAGGTAATCATCAGTCTAAAATTGGAATTCCTTGTCTGAACATGTCAATCACAAGCTCTACCTACTTTTCAGCAAAGCTTTTACCATTTTCATTGCAACTATTAGTGTAAATTTCCTTCTTAACTATAGAAGGCAGTGTTAAATCACACTTCAGGCTGATGTTTGGCCAGCTCTGACTGTTGGGGATTAGAAGGGAGTTCTTTCTAAAGGCAGGATGTTCCCATAACTGGATGTAGGGGGTTTTGTGAATAACTTTTTCTTTGATATGCTAGAATCTGATGGCAAGTTTCTTGAGATCATAGGAGAATTAAGGTCTGAAGGGACCTCAGGAGGTCTCTCGATCAACCTGCGCCTCAGAGCAGGATCAGCTATGAGATCAGACCATCTCTTCAGGGCTTTATGCTGTTGGTGTTGAAAGCCTCCAAGGCTCAAGAATGCACAACCTATCTGGGTATTGTGCCTCACCGCTTGGCTGTCCCTATGATGATGAAGTTTTGCCTTTTATACAGTCAGAACCTCTCTTGCTTCAACTCATGCCTATTTTATTTTGTCCTCCCACTGGGCACCACTGTAAGCAGCCTGGCTGTGTCTTTCCAGTCACCTCCTTGGCAGATACAGGGAGAATGCTCTTGTGTCTCCCCACAGACTTCTCTGCTCCAGGCTGAGCAGGATTTGCCCACCGATCACACTGTCTGTGTTACACAGATCTGTCAGAGCTTCACCTATCTTACTCCATTCTCTATCCCTGCCTGATTTGACCACATACACTGCTCATGCCCAAGAGGGCAAATGCTCCATGAGAACTAGAAAGGGAAGTAATAAAGTTTACTGGGAAAGCACAGTCCATTTTGCCATTCTTTTCTTGGATCATCTGCACTGTTCTGTAGTTCAGTTCAGCCTTATTCCTTCTATGGTTGTCAAGAGCTTCTTTGTTTTGCTATGGAGCTGGAAACTTTTCCTCCCTAAAGAAATGGACAGCCAGAACAATGTGAAATCTTCCTGGTTATGTTTGGAGCTTTGTATTTTTAGCTCAATCGAGCAACAGTTCACTTGTGAATACTCAAACAGTAAGGCAAAAGTGAAAGGAAAACAGCTGCGTCCCTAGACCTTAGGGCCAGAACAACCAAACAGACTTTGAACAGTTTTCAGACCTGACTTTCATTGTACCAAATGCTTCATTAAAGATCCTGATACAGTTTAATGAAGAGCCTGGCTCTTCTTAAGATGGGCTCTGTTCCAATTTTCAGGACAGGTCTCAGTTTTTAGGAAACTTTTTGCTTAGGTTACTGCTAAGTTTAGAAAGCTTCCAAAGCAGTTGATAGCTGTGCAATTAAAAGTACAGTTGCAGAATTAGATAAAATCCTACTTTCTTACAACTGACTGCTTAATGAGAAAAGGGCAAGGCCTTATCATTTTTGTGTGAATTATCTACATAATCTGCACATGTGCAGCAAGAGGATTATATGTCCATCTTCAAAAATTCAGGTTTGATCACAATGATGACATAAATCCATCTACCAGCCTCTTCCATATACACATAAAAAACTTTTTAGCAAAATTGAGATTGTGGAAAGCTGTTGACTTGTTCAACCCAAAATATTTTACCTTGAAATATAAGGAAATTGGTCTATCTTTGATGAATGTGAAGTAGGGTTTCTAAAATGCTTCAAGGATCTGGAGTCCTAGGACAGAGAACAGAGTAAAGCCAGCACCCTCACAGCTTGGAGAACCGCATGTCAGGTGAGGTCTCCTACAGCTTTTAGCATTTTGCTGCTGAACAGCAGGAATCTCAGAGCTCTGCGATATTTTGTTACCCACATCCTCACTTTCTGGGCAGACTACTCAAGGCTTTCATGAGTTTTTAAAAGAGTGGAATAGATAGCAACTGAAATAGGGATGTTCAGATGTGCTTTTTTTGTTCTGGATGATCTGCTGCCACATTGGATTATTGGTAGTTTAAACCATGAAAACACCATTCTGCAAATATTGGTTCTTGTCTGCTGTGCATGCTAAGGATCTTTTAAATGTATTCTAAATTTTTTAAGATTAACTAACCTGTGCGAAATTAGCTGGATCACTTGAGTTAGTCACACACAGAAGCATCTACTGCCATTTAGAAAAGCCCTAGGATACTTGAGAATTGCATGCAGGGCCAGCAGATCCATAGGAAGCCTGCAAGAGACCTATGTCTTTTTATGACAGCAGGAGGGAAGCACAGGAATGTCTGGCTGTCAGATTGCAGTAGATGACTATGACTGTGTCAGGTTCACATCTGATGTCCAGTTAAGAGTGTTTTTCAAATAAATCTCCCAGACATCTCTACTTAGTGTATTTTGTGCCACAGGGTGATCTTGGAACATGCAGGCTGTGGGGACTGCTGGGTTCCTGCGGAGGAAATGAGCTCTCCAGCTGCTCATGTTAACACTGTGGACTAGGAAAGAGCAGGCAGCCCCTGGCCCATGGGGTGGGTTAAACCTCCTTCTGCGACCTTAACGACAGTTGGTTTTGCTCCATGGATCCATACTGCCTGCTATTGCAAATGTGTTCCCTAGACCTCCATTGCCTCTGAGGTCGGTGGAGATACCCTTATGGAGTCCTATATGCAGATGTTGAAAATGAGATTCCTTATTACAAAGGAACGATGTAACTACACCTGCACTAGGAAAATAGTGCTGGGGCCCACTGTCTGGCTGGGAATTGGAGTATTCCCCACTGTAGTGGAAGAAGTTTATTATTAAGCGATTGCATTATATTCCATGGTATTTTCTGTTACTTATTTGCTGTTTAAAAAGGGACTTACTAGGAGTAAAGGGAAAGTTGAATGGGGAGCTTTGTAGAAAAATAACTTAAATTTCCAGTCTTGTGTTAAAGGGAAGTATGTGTTTTTTCTTTATTTGATGTGGTCTGTATTCCTAATTCCAGACATTCTTCTTTAAGAAAGAGCTTTGTTTATATACTTGAACCTGACAACTGGAGGATTAAGGATGCATTTGGACTGCCTTTTTTGCAAGTCTGATTATGAAAACTACCTATGCCATTAGCATAAAATAAAAAGCAGAAACTTTCTTATACTTGTAGTTCCAGTAGGAGAGCACAGGAGTCAAACGTTTTGCTGGTGAATAAGAATATCCGTTTTGGAAATAACCTGCATCAGCTCCGTAGTTAAAACCATGCCATATTCTTGCAAAGGGCTAATTTAGGGATTTTGCAAGAAACACCTTTGTGCTGTATCTATTTGCTCTTTGCTCTTTGCCTGTTCCCATTCCTCCAAGGTCTCATTAATGTGCTGTAATGTGAATATGCACTAAGGCTGCACACCTTAACTTGCACAAACCTACAATTTTTTTAAGAGGACAAGGAGACAGCAACAATCAAAGCAGACTTTTCAAATGGCATCTTTTAAAATCTTTTAATACAACATACAGATTAAAATACAGTTTTTAAACTTTTTTTAAAAAAAAAGGTTTATCTTACTTTTCTACATACCTTTGTTTATGGTGAGTGTTCAAATTCATTTCCTTAGAATGGGGACTTCTCAGTGCCATGGTGTGTGATGGCTGTTTTACTTTATGCTTTCTACTTTATGGTCTCCACTATTGGCACTGTTGTTAGCTGGGAGAAGTAAATAGTCTTTGAGAAAAAGATCACACCATAGCAACCCTCAGCTTCTGTTTACAGTTCAAATAAACGTCTGTGCGGTGGAAATTTATGTCCTGAGGAATTTTCTAAACCAGTTCACTAATTGGTTTAATAACAAAAGGATGAATGCAGATAAGTTGAAGACAAATATGCACTCAATATTTAAATAGTGAATAATTTTATGTCTTGAAAGCTGCCAGTAAATAATATATCACAGCCACTCAGTAGGGAGGGGTTATGTTTTGACTTATTTAACATTCTAGAAAACGCATGACAGTTCTGAGGGAGTCGTTCATGTAAGCACTTGACAGAATATGAGTTGTCCAATTAGAATCAATATGAAAACTCCCTTTATTTAATAGGAGCAACTCCCTGTGTGTTTTGAAAAACCAAACCCATAGGGTTTTGATTAAAGAAGTAGCTTTTACTCAAGTAAAACTTCTATTGACTGAGCTGGACATTTTGCTTGAGAAAAGCTAGTGGAGTAAGTTACATGCCTTTGAAAATCCTGACTACAGGGGGATTTTTAGGCCTTTAAAGGACATGCCATGAGAAGAAATTTTTTCCTTTCTACAGCTGATACTAAGACACTGTTGCGAGCGGTGCTTTGTTTTTGTTGTTTTTTTTAAAAAATATGCAAATTGACAAGTTTTTATTTCAAAGTGTAATCATTTCTTAATTCTTAGAGATTTCACCCATACATGTTGGTCCTTCAGCTTGCTTACCTTTACATTTGGCAGTGGTGCAGAAAGCACTGTCAGGGGAAGAGTTGGTCTGGGATGAAGTCACCATCTTGGAGGATCTTGTATCTGAGGAGGCCCTCATGGGTTTTGACACAGAGGGTGACTGAAGAGGCTAGTTAAGAGGCAGGGCAGGATTAGCTATGTGATGATGTGTTTCTGATTTGGTTTCTGCTCATACTTGTGTGTACTGTGAGATAATCTACGGTTTAATTTGAATACAAATATGGTATTTGGCCAATTGATGGTGTAGCTTCTGATGATATCACTGGACAAATTAAGAATGTGTAATCCCAAACAAAACTAGGCTAACCAACAGGTCCAGTGGTTGCGAGCTATGTTCACTGTTCAAAAGAAAAAATGGTTGTTTTACCATAAGCAGCTTTGTTGTAATGCTATTTGGTGTTCTTAAGCAACGTGCTAAATGTTGCAATGTGTCCTTGCATGGCTGGAATTAAAAAATATAATCCAAGTATCAAATCTGACATCTGTGATCCTCAAAAGAACCAGATTAAATTGTAGAATATTATTTTATCTCTTCCGTATTGAGGTGAAGAACTGAGGATCAGGTGCAACCCTTAAATTCATTCTGGACAGCCTATAGAACAGAGGGAATATGTAGATAGGAACCAGGGATCACTAGGTATAGGATACCCTGTATCTACACGCCCTAATGAGGTCAGCAGAGTGGGCAGAGCGTGTCTCTGTGTGTTGTTGACACAGAGTGGGTAGTGGCAGACTGGTACTGGAGAGGTGGGAAGCCGATGGGGCAGAGCATGGGGCAGTATTGGGAGGAGCCTGGGGGGAGACATGGGGTGAGGTATGATGTGGGTGGTGGGAGGCAGATGTGGAGGTGCTGGGGTAGTATTGCAACAAGGGTGGTACTGATGAACATTTTGTGGGATGTGGCACCCTTGGCGGGGGCTGTGCCTGCAGGTATAAGCACTGGGAACAGCACCCAGCAGCACAGAGAGACAAGGATCAGAGGTGGTTTAAATACGGAGTGGCTGAAAAATTGGGAAATCCTCAGGGTACCTGCTCCCTGATAGAAATGATCGGAAGAAATAATAGTTACAGAACATAAGTGGAATATGAGTCTTGAAATCGAAGGGTAGCTGATCCCCGCAGAGCTTCCAGTGCAAAGCTTGCTCAGAGCCCACCTGCTACACACTCAGATGCAGATTTGTGCCTCTTTTCTCCCAAGTTCCTTACATCATGTAAAGATTGCCTAGGTGAGGGAAAAGTCAAGCTTTTTATATAGTGCTTGCTGCTATAGAAACCACTAGCTCTGTGACAACGTGCCCTGCTATGGAGGCACAGCTGGCAGAAACTCCAGACTAGGGGATGCACTGTCAGTTTTCAGAATTTTTGACTAAAGCCCCCCTGCCTTCTCAACTGCTTTGTGTCTTTCACTTCTGCAACATGCAGCTTTTTGAAATTGGAAGTAAAGATGTGAAATGTCTGGAGCTGTTTACGCCAAAAAAAAAAAATCCATAGCTTTGTCGTATGAAGGTTTATCTGCTATTTTAAGTCTGTCGCAATGTGTGGATAACATTTAAGCCTCTGCTGGTTTGAATTATGGCTGGAACTTCCCCTGGAAAGTCACTTTCAGTTATATCTCTCTAACAGAAAAGAGAAGGCAACATTAAGGGAGGTGATATATGAAGAGCATTCTGTCTGCTAAGCCTTTCATGATTGCGTTAAGATAAAAACTCTGTAAAATGACTGTAACTCTGATGAATATTTTTGAAGTTAGAGGAGGATGGAGCTGTCAGCTGTGAGTTCAGAAAAGCAACTTAGTATTGATCTTCAGTCAATAGAGCAATCTTGCTAATGCTTGTAATTCCAATTTGTGTCACTAGAAAACAAACAGAACGAGGAGGAAACAAACGTACAACATCCCAAAGACATCTGAAGTGCCCTCTACAAAAGTAAAAAGGGCATTGGATGCATGAAGTGTATTACACCAGTAGATGTGCTTGCTTCTATAGAGGCTACAAGATTTCTGGATGAAGTAAAAGCAAACTGGAATGGACTGCCCAGGGAGGTGGTGGAGTCGCCATCCCTGGAGGTGTTTAAGGAAAGATTGGATGTGGCACTTAGTGACGTGGTCTAGCTAGGTGTTGTGGTGTTGGGGTCGTAGGCTGGACTTGATGATCTCGGAGGTCTATTCCAGCCTCAACAATTCTATGATTCTATGATTCTATTCTATGAAACTGCTTTATTGAAATCCAGATTTTGAATGTTACAGCTGAAGCAGCATTTCAAAAGCATTTACCTGAGAAACCGATCTGCATCTCTCTGATAAGGAAAAAAACAGTGTGGAAGACACAGCACAAAACAAAGTTCTCATTTCAATATTCAGGATTAGCTTGTCTTGAGCACAGTCAGGTGGTGTGTATGTCCTCACTGAAAATAGATTTCCAGCAGACCTGAATGGGAACTTCCTGCAAAGGAGAAGAAGATGAGGATAGACAACAAGGACAGGGTCTATTTGGTTGCTTCCATCACCAACACTGCCTCCTATTCATGTTTTAGCTTCCCATCCTGCAGAGTGGAAAAGCAAGATAGAGGCAAACCATTTTTTCTTTTTTTTTTTTTTTTAACTTTAAGTGTTTTTTCCAGTGGCTGCACTATGTTTAACTCACGCAAAATGGCATCCCAGAATATGGGCAGGGGAGCTGTAGGCAATTGATACCAGCAAGATAGTTTATGGGCAGACTCCAGGGTCCCAGTGACAAAGTGAGGCAAGACAGGAACTGTGTATGGAGACTGAGAAGCTGCTGTGAAGGAGAAGGATGAGAGCTTCAAAGCCTGACCTCTACTTCTGCAAGCCAGAAGCTAATTCTGTTTTTATGTTGCTTTATCCAGCTCCTCTCCTTTCAAATGCTAGGACAGGCTATGCTATATGCCCAGCAGCCTTCCCTTTCAGGGGGAAATGTTGCAGGGGCAGAAATGTCACAGCAAAGTGTAGGTGCTTCTCCAGGTGACCCGGAGTATCTTCTGCAAGCCCAAGGTGTTCTTGAATTGTGAGACCAGTACAAGTCAAAACACAGACTGGCAGACACAGGGAGTTAACAAACTGCCATACACAAGCTATTGGAAAGTGCACGCTGAAAGAAAGATCCTGGCCCACCACCTGTTCTTTGAAATCAGTAGTCACTCAGGTGTTTACAAAAGTAAAAATGCTCTAGAAGTATTGAAGTTCATTCTCTAGTGGGCTGAGGATTCTGGCAAACTGCAAACCCAAATTTCTCTAGAAAGGCTGCATGATTTACACACCCACTTCTTCTTAGTTTTGAATAATCTAGGATTATCACTGCCAGACAAACTAAATTAGTCCTGTCATAAGCTCTCAAAGCCAGGCAATAGCAAAACCAGCTCAAGGGGTTTTGTTTTCTTCTTTAATTTTTCAGGGCTTTGCAAGCCGTGAAAATGATGAAACACCTAAAACAATGCAAGAGAAAAGCTTGTATAGGATTATACTAAGTAAGCTTTCTAGTGGGAAGCATGCAATTACGTATTATGTACTGTCAGCACATGGAACGTGATGGCACTATAATTTTGCCTGTTATTTCCCCCAGTTGCCAGAGAAACAATAATAAGAAAAGTCAAAGTGCTCCTGTCCTTATTGATCTTCTTAAACTCTCACAAACAGCATCAGATGTTATAATTATTTTCTCTTCACTAAGTTTATATCACACATACCACTGTCAAAATCAGCTGGTCTACTGGTGCCAAAATCTAGACAGAAAACGATATAAAAAAAGCTACACTGAAGGAAATGGAAATGAAGGAAATGGAGCAAGTACATTAAATAAAAGTAGTCATACATATGAATGCTTTCTTTTGCCTTTTCTTGAAAAGCTTTATTGATGCAGATTGAAATGAAAAAAAAAAGGGCTGCCAAGTCCAAGAAAATTAATCCTTGTCAATTTTAAGGTGAGTGAGATGGTGACTAAGGTCTCATTGATGGCCGGTGGCATGCACGCTGTGAGGAGCTGTGTTCGGGAAAGAGCAGGAGCTCCTTGGAGACCTTTGTTTCTAACCAAAGGCGAGAGCAGGTTTGCTTGGCAGCCTTGGGAAATAATGGCAGTGTCTCTTGGATGCACTTTAAGAGACACAGGACAGCGACAGGGACCTGCTGGAGAACAAAGAGCTCCGGAGCAGCAGTAACAGTAGGGAAGAAGGAAGCCAGGAGGACACTTCATGCCCTCCTCTCTGTGGAACCCGCAGCTGAGCAGGTGGCTGAAGACTTGTCTGAGTCCTCATCCTCACTGTGACTGTAGTTGTAGTCATCATGGTTGTTATGGTCATGGCTGTCATTGTCACCATTGCCATTGTTGTGGAACATGTCCTATGACATTTCTGCAGTTTCTCGTAGCAATGGCCAGTGGCTCCATCCCTAAGAATCTCTGCTGAGTTGTAGACACAGACAAAAAAGACTTTGTGAGCCTTAGTATTACTGTAAAAATAAAAGTAGAGGAAGGCCAGAAAGAAGTCTGTAGGGGAAACTGAGCAGACTATCAGATTTGGGCTTTAGGTGTGGACCAGAGAATTTTTTTTGTCTTTTGGAGCATGCAGCCTGTAGGTATTCCTTCCTTCAGTTTTTCATGTTCACCTCTGAAGTCTTTGTGTTCCCTGTTGCCCTCACATCTGTCCTGAGAAGCTGGAACTGGGAAGGCAGGTCTGTCAGGTCAGTAGAGTGCATGGCATTGACAAGCGTAACACACCCCTAGCTAACTTGAAATTTTTGTTGGGAATTGTAAGATAAAAATGCCAGTTTGAATTTTTTCAGAGTGGTGAGTGCAAAGCGAGTCCAGGCACTTTGGAGCCTCCAGTGAAAGCTGAGAAGTGGATGTGCAAGCAGAAACATTAAAGCTGGGTTTGTGTGCATGTGTTTATCTACCCTTTCCTAAAACTAATAAAAAATGCAGTATTGGGGCCTGTTCTCTTTAATATCTTTGTCAATGATCTGTATGGGGAAATCAAGGGCACCCTCAGTTTGCAGATGACACCAAGTTAGACGAGTGTGTTGAAGGTAGGGAGGCTCTACAGAGGGATCTGGAATGATCAGCTGAGGCCAATGGTATGAGGTTCGACAAGGCCAAGGGCCGGGTCTGCACTTCAGTCACAACAACCCCATGCAACACTACAAGCCTTGGGAGGAGTGGCTGGAAACTGCCTGGCAGAAAAGGAACTGGGGGTGTTGGTCAACAGCTAGCTGAACATGAGTCAGCAGTGTGCCCAGGTGGCCAAGAAGGTCAGCAGCCATCCTGGCTTGTATCAGAAATCATGTGGCCAGCAGGACTAGGGAAGTGATTGTCCCCCTGTACTTGGCACTGGTGAGGTCGCACCTCAAATACTGTGTTCAGCTTTGGGTCACTCACTAAAAGAGAGGCATTGAGGTGCTGGAGCATGTTCAAAGAAGGGCAATGAAGCTGATGAAGGGTCTAGGGAACAAGTCTTATGAGCAGCAGCTGAGGGAACTGAGGTTGCTTAGCCTAGAGAAAAGGAGACTGAAGGGACACTTCATCGCTCTCTACAGCTCCCTGAAGGGAGGTTGTAGAGAAGTGGGGGTTGGTCTCTTCTCCCAAGTAGCAAGTGATAGAACTAGAGGAAAAGGCCTCAAGTTGCACCGGGGTAAGTTTAGATTGGATATTAGGACAAATTTCTTCACAGAAAGGGTTGTCAAGCATTGGAACAGACTGCCCAGGGAAGTGTTGGAGTCCCCATCCCTGGAGGTATTTAAAAGATGTGTAGATGAGGTGCTAAGGGACATGGTTTAGTGGTGACCTGGCAGTGCTGATTTAATGGCTGGACTTGATGATCTTAAATATCTGTTCAAACCAGAATGATTCTAGGATTATGATTTCCCCTCATTTTTGCAAGCTTTCTCAAGCAGGTATATGAAAAAGAAATGACATCTCCCTACCTGATTGGCAGCCTGCGGCTAACTTGTAGTGAGTTTTTTGTAATAACATTTCTATTATTCTCTTTCCTACTGAGCTTAAGTTTCAGATGTAACTTACATAAAATTATTATAGCCCTATTTTAAAATATCCCTGTGAGGAGTAACCAGCAGCTCCTGCATCTGGAAATCATTTCTGATAGCCCCAGGAAAGTGTGAAAAAGAGCTGTCCTCTCAAGGCCTGTTAATAGTCATCCCAGTAACAAGCATATGAACGGCCCAGGCTTGTATCCAAGAGAACTTTTGAGTCTCTTGTCTGGATGGAGATTTGTTGAACCTGAAAAGAAACCATTTTTAAAGTACGTGTTCGGAAGAACAGAAAAAATTTTTGCTGTGTCACATAATTAGAAGATGAAACAAGGTGGCCCTCACTGGCCACTTCCTTGCTGTAAATCCTCTCCAAATAAAATTTCATCAGATCTTCAAAAATATCTTGAGTAATCTTTCACCGCTGAAGAAAAGTCCCTGAAGATAGTCAGATAGTTTTCAGATTACGGCAGTGGGTGCTAGTCCTGAGAGCCACTTTTGAGGGGTGGTTTGTAAATTATTTCAGCCTCTCCTCCTCCCATGCTGATTTAAATCTCTTCAGAAGGTGTCCGTACCCACTTGCTGAGCGTGCGAGGGTGGATGGAATTACATGCTTACTGCGAAAGGAATTTTGCTTCACGGAACACATTGAGCAAATCATCAACTGAGCAAATCATCAACCTTCAGTCTGCGGTTAGTGGTTGGTGAAATTGGATCTGAAACTCTGTCTGTCAGAGGCAGTTATTACAGCATCCAGACCATTGTCCACATATACCATTTTCCCATTATTTTCTGTTTACTGCACAAAGTCTCTCAATCTGATCAATGAACAGCGCCATTCCTTATGGCTGTACTGTGTATTTGGCCTGTAGTTGGTAACAGGAACATAATTGTGCGACTGACACAAAGGAAAGCAAGTGGCCAGCCATTTATCATTGGATTTCTGTGTGCTTTTATGTTGGTGCTTGATTTATAGCCTACTTATGAATTTACATACTGCTGATCGTTTTAATGAAGGCTTTATTCAAATAACCACCCCAGCATTTTGTACTATGTTTTCTTTCCTTATTTCCTTGTCCATAATGCTGGCTTTATTTGGTGTTAAGGCAAGTGTTAAAATTGAAATTCTTTACAATTTCGATATAATAAATCTTTCCCTACTTGACAAAATGTTAGGGATTTTTTAAAAATGTCATTTGCTCAGTATGTGTAATTGAATACATACACATTCTATTAATACATCTGGACATTTTCATGAATGCTCCAATGTTACACAAAAAGTCTTGAAAAAAAACCCAGATTTTGACCAAAATCTAAGGATATTCCAGAATCAAAGCAGCATTTATTCTCTTTTCCCTTTGGGTGTATTAGAAGCCCTGAGTTTTGTGCCTACGTACTCTTTCTGTTGTAAGTTTGGGCTCCCATTGAGATGCAGGCACCCCTCACCAGCTAGTTCAGGCACAAGAAGATTATAGGCGTGTTCCCAGGCTGCAAAGCTCTGCCCAAGAGGTGGTGTCTGGTCCACCAGGCAGAAAGCTGCTCGGAGATACCCTGCTCCTGGTAGGTGGGACAGCTCTTCTGCGAGGTGATGCGTTACACTGGATAAACACACTCGTAGCTCTTCACTGCATCTATATGCTTCTGGAAGGCACCCTTATCCCCCGTGTTTAGAAGTTTTAAGAGTCTATTATTCAGTGCATACACAATTTCATAGTAATAATATGAATAATGATAAGTGGCTTCCTTTATTGGCATAGAGCCAGGTGAGGGAGAGTACTTTAATTTTTGTGGTATCAGAATTGATTCAAACCAGACCTCCTGTACTTAGAAAAAAGTGCCCTTCATACACAGTGGAGTTTAAGTACTTTCCTTATTAAAAATTCGTTCTCTGTTCTCTTGAAATCAATAGCAGAATTCCCATAATTAGAAAAAAAAAAAAATCAAACTCCTAACCAGGTAATGCCAAAGAAAAGCATGCTTGTGTTATAGCAGTTGCTTAAGGATACAATCAAGCCTTGAACACCCTGCCCTGTTTTCAAACCATAATATGAGAGCAATCCTGGTCTTCTTGTCCAGGGAGTGCCCGATAAAAGCACTTGGAGCTTCACTGGGTGGGAGGTTTGCTGCCACGTGTTCTCCCAGCAGGTCCGTGAAGTTGCTGTCGTTGGTAGGAGGGGTGTTACTAGCTCATTTTGGGCAGTGTTTTGACAAGATGCTGGATGTGCAATCTCACAGAAGGGCTAAAAACAGCAGTGTACTCTCAGCACAGACAGGCTCTTTGTAGAGAGTTTGCTGCCAAACTCCGAAGTCTCTTGCTGCTCATGGGCGGAGGAGCATTTTTTGATTCTGAGTTTCATAACTTGGCTATGTACTTTCTAGCTGCTGGTATCAAGAGGTTCCTGAGCACATGCTGCCAAATTTCAAGTTTCTGCTGGAAAACATTGTAAAAAATGAAATGAATGAGAAAATAATATGAAGGAGAAAAAAAAATACTTTTCACTAAATTAATTTTCAGAGATTGCTGAACTATTTTAGTAGAAATTAAAAATAGTCTGAGGTAGAGATCTCTCAGGGAAATTTTCAGACATAATGAATGAAGTTTATAATCACAGAATTTATAATCACTGACATTTATAACCACAGTATTTATAGACCCAGAGAACCTGATGGGAAGGTCAGCACATCCTGACCCCAGACATCACAGCCAATGCCCCTGCAACAAGTTATTGGTCTCTGTGTTTATTTCTGAAAATTACTTTCAAGTTCACTTGCCCTCACATGAAGTCATGCAAGCGCTGGTTGCCGGCTTGGAAAAACATTATTTCATGATTATTATCACTTTGGGCCCTCTTAGCTTTTCAGCTGGCAGGTAACAGCCCCTGAGGAGGTCTGCCCATGGCTCCGTGCCGTGTTCGGGTACCAGCCAGCAGAGGGGAGCCAACGGCCGTGCATCCATCTGCGCCCGCTGTGGGAAAGCACAAGCTGAAGAGGAATGAGTGAATGTCTGAATGTCTGCCTGCGCCTTTCCAGCTGCTCTGATTTTTAGTTTCCTACTGTGTTGTGGAGGTGCTGGAAGTGGCCTTTCTAGTGAATTAGGAAATTTAAGTCATGTGTTAATGACATACATATACATGAATTCCCAAAATACTGAACAGTACATGTTCATGCCCTGAACATTTTATACTAGAAAACTCATGACATGAAACTATCTCAGAGCCTCTAAATGAGTCTTTAATAGAACAGCAGGTTAATGAACCAACATTACAGACAAGATCTTGTGAGAGAACTGCATGTCTGATAATCACATCCTTGCTAATTTTATTCTGCTGGAATATTCCAAATGTCTCTTTTCACCACAAGCTGTAAAGGGCCAGACATAAAAGGACTGGAAAATATCAGTTAGCAGGTTGTTTCTGTCTTGCCTCCTCTTCAGTTGGTTGAGAGAGTTTCTGATTTGTTTTGCTGGCAGATTTAGGCTGCACAGAGCCTGCAATCACTCACCAGGCCTAAGGGATAGCAGAAGGGCCCTGCTCTGTTTACAGTCCATGTTCTTTTTGTCAGTGGGAGCAGAGGGCAGGAGGACAGTGGCAGGAAAAACTCCAGCAATATGGGTGGGATTGATGTCGAGAAGAGCATGATTAAAGATGAAGAGGGTGCAGGGTTAATGGTTACTGTACAGCATCAAAGGAGAAAGGGAGGATGTGCCTTTTGCAGTGACACCTTCACAAAAGCACTTACTAAGGTGAGAGAGGTGACATGGGAGAAGGGAGCAACACTTAGCAATATTGTTGAAAGCAGCTTTGGAGTGAATGGCAGCTGAAGGTAGAGAATATGGATTAGTGAGGTTAAAAGAGTGGAAGGCTGAAAGGAGGCAGGTCAGAGGGAAGATGATGAACAATGACTGTGAAACAGGAGAAAGATGAATATGAATCAATATGGGTTTCTGGTGCTTCCCTAATGCCTGAGGGCAGTATGTTTTCTCAGCTCTCACTGTTCATCAGCTTCAGTTTTATAAAATAATAGTGGTTTGACTTTGTGAGATTACAGCTTTATTCAGGTTGAAAGGGGCCTCACAAGGTCATCTGAACTTTGGCATCATCTTCCCTTCCTCCTATTTGCCTTGTCTGATTGAGGCTTTTCTGTCTCTTGTGTAGTGTTACCACAATCGTTTTGTGTAGATAAAACTGCTATATTACAAATAATAAAAAAGCCCTGTTCCCAGAGAACTCAGGCTTGTAGACGTGCAAGATCTTAGCACCTGCGCAAGGGGAAAATAAAGATGAAAACAAGCAAGGAGAAAGTGTAACATTTTTTTTTCCCGAGTTTAATGTGGTTGCATCCATATTTGTGTTGCCTAAATTCCTGCTGTAGCAGCAAACTTCTGTGTTACCTACTTGAAGCATACTTCCTTGTTCAGTATAAACTTCATCACAAGTGTAACGCAAGTGAGAGGTGTAATACTGTACATGTATCTTACGGTGCAGATGAGCTTTGCATCACAGTCTCTGCTTAGGCCTGGATAAATGTGATTCCTGGAATGCAGCGCTCATTTTGCAAGAGCAAGCAGTCAGCTTCCCTAAATTACCCATCAACTCCAGGAGGGCAGCGTTCCCTTTGTGTTTTGTATTATTATTCTCACCATTATCATTATTATTTTCAGACTTCCCCTGCTTTCTGAGTTTTGATAGGATACTCATAAAACACCACTATTACTGCTTTAAGAGCGCACTGCCCTGCTATCATCAGCAGGACTGATGGGCTTTGAAGAAATCAGCTGTGCCTAGAAAGTGGAAAAACTGCTTCTCTAGAAGAAAGCAGGAAGTATTTTAGAAGGAATAGGGCATGATTCATCCTAAAATACCAGGGTTCATCAATACAGAGAGTAAGATGAAGCTGTGATTCTCCTCTCAGCTGGAGTGGGGGCAGCAGGGGTGGCTGCCCAGCCCTTCTCTTTGCCCTCGCTGGCCCCATGAGGTTGGCAGAACTGCTCTCACCATGAGCCACAGTTTCAGAAAACTTTGCTGAAAGGCTAAAGCACTCCCATGCAGGGCTTCTGGGGTTGTCTTGACAGCCTGTGGTACAGGTCTTGACACAACAGCCGCTCAGATCAAGGATGGGAGCCAAAGCATCAACTAACCTGCTTATGGTTGCCTACACCTCTGCACATTTTGACCACATCAATGGGAGCTTATGATTGCTGTTGGAGAGGCTTTCTAGCTGCAAGCAAGAGTTTCTAACTCTTCTTTTATTCAGCGGAATCATGTTCCGGAAAGACAAAGTGTATGTGCTGAATGGGGAACAAGAAAGACACTAATAGTTTGCTTTCTGCCATTCTTCATTAAATTCCATTTCTCCTCAAAGTGAGCTCTGTTTAAGCATGTCTGGGCACCAGACAGATACACACACACACATATATATAAATAGTACCAGTGCTCATATTCATCATTCCTTCTGGAAAGTAATTTTAGCTCCCCTCTCTGTCCACTGTGGATGATTTTTAAAGGCCAAACGTCATTTGCTCAAGCCAGGTTAAAAAGCCTTTATCTGCAGGTTGACTGAGCCTTTCAAGCACCTTTAGTGGGCCACAATTAACGAAGCACAAAATAATAATTATCTGTCTGTACAGAGAAAATGAAATTATAGACTACTGCGAGCCATAGTACTGTGGGTTCCCCAATGTCTCCTTTCATTTGATCCAAAAGATAATTCTTAACAGCAAAAAAAGCTTGCACTTTAATGTTAAGCTGCTGTGAGTGGGTAAGCCTGGATACAATATGCACGTAATTTTTTGTATTAGAAATATACATTTCTTTCTGCCTCCATTTCCTGTGTTTTCTGCAAAGTGAAGTGAGGATTAAGTCAGCATCCAGTCAAAGTTTGAGTTGATAACCATCATCTCTGAGGGCTGTTGAAATTAGGCAAGATGAGTTCTTCTACCCTGCGCATTTTTTGCTCGAATGAGCCAAGAAACACTGAAAATATTGGGGGAAAATAATCTTAAGGCCTTCTGCCTGATTTTCCAGACCTAACCATGAATGAGCCTCTGGATATATTTGTAAGCCCTCTTTGGGCTGCTCTTCACTCCTCAGAGACATTTCTCCAAGGTGCTTCATTATCTGCAGGGCAGGCAGGTGGCTGAACAACGACTGAGCATCTGTGCCACTGTAAAACAAGAAAAGGCAATAAACTGTGTTTCCTATAAAGAAAAGACCCTTCAAAAATAGAAAGATGCTGTTTGCATGAGGACTCACTGAGAGACTTGAGCACCCGCAGACTTTGCATGAGAGCCAGGCTCTGGCTGAGGGGCAGAGTATGCCGTTGCACAGCTATAATCTTAATTATATTTTATCATCCAGGTCATGGTAACGTGAGTGACTGAGGATTTTTGTTCAGTACAGATTCACAGCCATACAAACAAAATGTTTTTTAAATCTTCCATCAGCATTCCCTAAAGCTCTACCTGCGTGCTTTGCATTTCATAGACATACTTACAGGCAGTAGAAATGGAGCCTGGCCTTTCTTGAGAAGGAATACTGGTACCTTCTGCCTTGACCTTGAGTCTCCTGTGTGATATACCTGTCAGTTTAAAGAGGTGTATTGAGATTTCTCTCCACTTCTTCCTAGCTAATCCAGTTCTGCATCAGTACTACAGTACGGAGTTTCACAAAACTGTGTATCTGGAGCCAGCTTCATGAACCAGAAAGACTTTCTTTCTTATGCTCTGCACATTTTCACGTGTGCCTTTTTTTTTTGTGAGGCTGTAATAAACTCTCAGAGGAACATCCCTGGCAGTTTGGCCACATCTCTGCTGCCAGCTGTCTTAACAATGGTCTCAGATGTTATTCTATCATCTGGGATGACTCATTAGTGTAAGAATATTTGAAATTTTGAAACTCTGAACAGTTATATGGGAATGAGTTACATTTCCCAGAATATCAATATCAGATTAAAAGACTACTGTTTATTGACTCTGTGTCTTGACTTGATGCTGAAAGTTCAAATATTTACAGACTTTCACCTTGTAAGACTCTTTTCATTATGGAAAGTCATGCAATTTAAAGCAACTGCAAGTTAATGAGATGACGAGCTCAGAGTGTTTCTCCAAATTAAAGAAGCACTAAAATTTTATTAGGTATGTAGGTGCAGTTAAAATTAGCAAACCAACACGATATTGATTCAGCTTGATGCATGCTTATTATGCAGCCACAGACTACTCAGTACTCCATTCTGCAATGGGAATAATTCCATTTATTCCTCTTGCGTATATTTTATGGTGTCACCTCTCCAAAAGCTGCTAAGGATTATGCAAGTTTAGTTTTGCTTGACTTGGAAATCCAGGGGTCTCATCAGATAGTTGCATTTTGGAGCTAACAGATGAACCAAAGTTCAAACTAATGTGAAGTCTTTGACCACGTAGGTAATTTGGTAACCTGTAGAATTTTTTCTTGTATCAAATCTTATTTTTCATTTTGGAAATAGTGTATTTTGTGAGTCCACCATACCTCTATCTGATCCCCATTCTTCTTCAACCCTTGCTTTATATCCCACATAAATTTCTACCTGTGATAGTCACCCTGAATGGACTTGTAAGTTATTTGCTGAGCAATAGATGAATTAAGCTAGTTTTCAGATAAGTCCCTATATATCAAACCACAATATATATCTTTACTAATACATTCCACACATTAGTAAGAGTATAGATGGACTCATTTTGCAGTGATTGTACATTCCCAACCTCATGCTACTGACCACCATCCTACACAGCAATCTATTGAAACAGTTTTCTCTCTCCATTGTGAATTCTGCTATGTGGAAAACCCTCACAACCTGCAGAAATAGAAGAAAGTTCTACTAAAAATACTTGTCTCCTAACCAAACAACTCCCAAATACTCCCAGTGACAACAGCAGCAGTTGGATGGAAGTCCTAGGTGCTATTTCCCTTGTTTGTCCTGATTCAGCCTGGTATAATTTGAGATCTTGCCAAACCACCTTAATTACTTGAGTTTCCAAGGAGTACTATATCAAAACTCAGCCTTCAAATCCCCACTTTATTGCCAATCATGGAATAGGTTCCTTCCTTAAGTTCAGTGTGGGAAAAGGTACAATGTGAATTTTATTGCTTATCTTGTTTATTTTGCAGTCTTCAGAGTAATTAGAAAGGGTGATGGGACAGAAGGAAGGTTTCTTTCAGAATTTTGATACCAGCTCACAAGCTGGTAACTTACTTTTCCATTTTCTTGTGTTCTCTGGGTTTATTTTTTGTAGGTGATTCAATGCAGGTGAAAGAGTGGTACCTCCAAACGAAACTCACCATGTCCCGAGTGGTGTTGGTGTACAAATAGATCAGTTTTCTCGAGTGTGCTCAGCCTGTGGCTGACAACTTGCTTGTAGGGGCAGCTTGGCAGCAGCCTGGCTCTGATGGCTCCAGTACTACAGATTAACCCCTCTGGTTATACATCTGCTTGTGCATGGGTGCCCTGATGATCCTAGAAACACTGGGCTTATTGTGGGCATCCTGCACATGGAAGGTTAATGCAGCATTTCTGGGCAGTACTGGACTCAGTACCACCCACATGCTTTCAACTGCACCCTCCAGCCTTTGCTTTTTTCCAGTTCGTTCCCTGCTAGACTAACAAGACCTTTAGTGCCTGTGGCTTCTTCCCCAGGGAAGTCCTTAAATACTGTAATCAAGATAGCAATCTGAGAGGCTGATCAGGCTGATTGTAAGTATTTCTCCCATTATTTTTCTTCCGTTATACCTTATAATGCGTTTCCTAGAAAAGGGAACTAGAATATTAACAGTTCACAGCCTGCCTACCAGAATCACACTGAAAGAGGTTTGGCCACTCAGAAACACTCAGAAAATGTTCCTGGTTCCCTTTATTTTTT
Organism: Baryphthengus martii; assembly: GCA_013396935.1. Lineage (NCBI taxonomy): Eukaryota > Metazoa > Chordata > Aves > Coraciiformes > Momotidae > Baryphthengus > Baryphthengus martii. The sequence goes on along the minus strand of VWZK01020454.1, from coordinate 34,213 downwards.
TTGCATTTTGTAATCCACAGAAGACAAAATTTAAATGCGAAATATTAAATTAATGAAGAAACCTTAAAAAAAATAATTTCTCTGTGCCCTTAGCATGCAGATAACAATAATAAGTGATTCTGTAAAGCATTTAGATCATTCAGGGTGGTTTCTAACACATCTCTTTATCACTACTGAAGCTCATATTAAAAAAAAATATCAATGTCCTTAGTGTCAGACCCCTCTTATCTCACAAGTACTCTAATCTTTCTCATCTCCTAAATATCAAAACACTCTCCTGACCTTCCAGGTTCACTCCAATATGACCAATTAACACATCTCAGTACTTTCTCTTTTGCTGAATTAACAAGTGATGAGGCTTATTTTTGTTGTAAAGGTAAATCATTCCTCCTTCTGCTGTGATAATTAATAGTGTCCTCCACCAGTACAGGCTCACAGGAGTCCTGTCACTTTCTACAACTAGTACAGTTATGATCAACACTAGAGACTGCACTCCTGCTTAATTTTCTTAATACTGAGCACCAGTTCTTCTGCTGTGACCTCTAAGGCTAAATGGATGCTTTCAAAAACAATAATTGATATGTACAGTACTATTCCTCAGCATCTTTTAAAGGCTTATTCATAGACATTGGATAGCTGATGATGGTTAAAATTCTGCCATAGACCTTTAGCTAAAATGTTACCATCTTTTGTAAAGGCTGAAGACTTATCTATAGTGCTATAGCATCTAATTGAGTTGTCAGTGTCAGAAATACATGTAGCTTTTACATGAGACATTTTTACATTGTTAGGGAACTGCCTCCAGGAAAGAGGCATGTAACAAAGATGCTACAGAAAGTCAAACCCCAAACAAGTTTTGGATTTCAATGATATAGCTTCATCTGGTTCCTGTGAAATCAAGCTTTCCTATGTTTATCAGAATTTACTGGACATAGACAAAAATTGCCATATGACTTACCATGTTTCAAATAATCTGTAGGTTGTTAAAATCTGACACTATTGCTTTAAACCTACAACATACTCTGGAGGACCTCAAATCCTGGAGACCTTACTACATGGACAGTATGACACCTACCTGCCCTCCCAGTGTGTTTTCTCTGGAAGGGAGAGCTCCAGTGGCTGTCTACTGCTTTGACAGCTTTGAAGTTATCATTTTGGAGGTGCTGTGCCTTTTTTCAGAGGATCTCAAAGCCCTTCCCCATCTGCATGCAGTACAGTTAGCAGCCACGGCAGAGCAAGACAGCTGGATGAAGTAAAGGATATTAAGGCAGGGATTCCTTGTGCTACTAAAACATGTGAATTTATGCTTTTCTGTGTAAGTATCTATAAATATACTAGGTTTTCTAAGCCCACAGTTCCCAGTAAGCTTCCAGTAGAAGCTGGTAGCTGGAGGCTGCAGCAAGCTTTCCATTTCTGAACTTCCCACAAGGGCTGAGGGGAGCCTTTCACATTTCACTTTCAGTGTTTACTGAGACAGCATCTGACTTTGGAGTTGGAGCAGCATTTTGCTAACTACATGGCCCAACAAAAAGGATGCAGCCATCAGCAGAAGACATACAGTGAAAATCATGCAGATTTTATTATCTATTTCAACAGACCCCATAAACAATATAGCATGGCCGACCACAGGGAGAACAAAAGAAGTAATAAACCCACTCACTGTGGGTGACACAACAGAAGAAAAGGCACACTGGTCCAAAAACACAATAACGTAAGGAGATATCAACCATGCCCTGCATCCCAACATAGCCAGGCACAAACCAATCCAACAAATACCAGAAAGATACATTACCCAACACATTAGCCTTGACTCCACAAAGCTTCTCACAAACCCCTCCCAGCAGCACCAGCAACTCCCAGCAGCAGATCCCAATAAGGAGCTCTGTTGGCCTTTTATCTCCACCCTCTAATCACCACCTCACTGGCAGCTGTTTCTCATCATTTCAGGGTGTGCTTGGCCTGGCCTCCCCTCCTGGAGGGCCCTCTTACAACAGAGGGGGCCCATCCCTCACATCAAGGTCTGGCATGGCGTGTGTCCCCACCACTCAATGCCTACTGGGTTGCAGCCAGCAGCAGAGTTAAAAGATCCTCTTGGTGGCAAACACAGAGGCCAAGCCAGTCTTGCCCTTGCTTACAACAGGAGGCACCTGGGCAGCCTTAGCCCCTTTTACCTGGTTGGGAAATTCATCCCGGTGTCAAGTTGACTTCAGGGCTCGGGGTTCAGGCCCCAGCACTTCAAGCAGTATGCTTATGGCGTCTTCCCCGGGTCCCAGGGGAATATGTGGGCTGTGGGGTGGAAGAAGGGTCCTTCTTCAATTACAGTCTTTGCCAGTGGGGAAGAGGCACACCTAAGTTAGCAGTGAATATAGAAGGAAAATCCTCAGCAAAGAATTTAGAGAAAACCAGCACAGACACTGCTAGTGGGTGTGTAAGACTGGCAAAGGATTTACAGGGGTTTATCATTTCTGTACAGGAGAGTATTAGAAAAAGCTTATTTTCTGAAACTGATTAGAGAGAGAGAATCCTCCGTGTTGGATAGGTAGTTCCTTGGGTCTGGAATGATTCCCAGTGTTTAAAAGAGCAAAGGGGAGATTACAGAGAGCACCAGTGGAGACCTTGACAAATTGTTCCGTATGTGATCTCTGACCCTCAGGAAAGACAGGACGTGGAACAAGCACTGGCTGAGAAAATGATTGCAAGGGGAAAACAAGAGTAGAAAAAGCCCCCGCAGCTCATTGCAGAAAGAGCCGACACAGAAGCAGAGATATGTTCCCTGGGGCCGCACATCACTCAGTCCTGCACTCTCAGGCAGCACAAAGCTCTTCCTATACCTTATCTGGTGGCTCTGAGCTGTCTGAATAATTGCAACACTGCAACATTAAATCTGTCTGTAGGTAGCTGGAGGTAGTATTTGAACCCTAGCTCCCTTGTTTGTTTTTTTTTGTTAGAGGAAATGGTTTCATAGGTAAGAGGTTGCAAAGAGCTCACATGTTTTGAGAAACTGTCTTGACAGCCATCTCAAATGCATTTTTGGTTAACTTTATTTCAAGTTGCAGATATGATCTAAGATCTTGTTTAAGATCAAAACCAGCCAGAACAAGTGGCCACAGAGAGGAATTGATAAAACCTGTCTGAAGGCACACACAGAAATTGTGAGGATGTAATAATCCTAAGGAGGCTTTTGAAATGCTCTTAGGTGGTGGTGGTCATGAGGTATATTACCGTCATGCTCAAATCATCGATTCCACAGGGGTTATTTCCAGTCTTCCTAGTGGAAAAAAAAAAAAAAAATCACTTGATGTGGCACATATACATTTTATGCTTTCAGCACCTAAAAGGCAACATGGCATAGTCCACAAGGGCAGCATGCGCAAGACCTGGACTCTTATTTACACCAGCTTCCGGCTCTCACATGCCTGTGACTGAATCCCTCATCGTGCTGTGCCTCTGGCTATCTTCATGTATGGGTTTCCATGGTTTATGCTTTCCAAATGTTTTGTGATTTCTGGGTCTGGGGTTTTTTTCTGGGTTACCCATAAGATCCTTAGGATTCAGAGTCTTGGGTTTGCAAGCCGTATATCTGAACGGCACCCAATGGGCCCTGATCTCATCCACAGTCTTCAGGGTAATGATGATGACACAGCAACACCAAAGTCATCAGGGGAGAGGGAAGCTACGGGGGTTTTCTGAAACTGAAATCTGTATATTGGGATCTCCTGCATTTCCTTTTCTTTGAGCTGAATACTTTGTTGCCTATGAGTTGCCACCCTGGGATCTCTACTATGCCCCAAAAATAAATCAAGTAAATGTGAAAGAGAAAGATTTTAAAGCATCCCAAATCTGTCACACTTTGTCCTCCCAAACTGGGCCACCTTGAGGGTACCAAATCCATGATTTACTCTGGTTCAGGCTCTACTGAAAGTGAGATTTTCAAGTCTGAGAGTAGAATGGATACTGCATGATTTAGGTGCCTACTCACTGAATTCACATACCCACTTCTTACCATGAGAAATTGCTTATTCATCCACAAGGTGAAATGTAATAATTTTAAAATGCTAAAACAATTGCAGAGAGCAAACAGCAAAAATTATAGTTAGGTGATTCACAAATGGAAATAAATAAATGCACAACATAAATTATGCATTGCAGTCATTTGTTCAGCTACAGTAATAGTGTTTTTGTGGGCAGGGATAACTACTCTTACAACCTAAACAAAAGGAAAAATTGCACACTAACAAAAATATTCCTAGGGAGTTAGGTTTTTTTTTTCAGATTTTGACATTAATAATGATTTTGTGGAAACCTGGATAAGTTTTTAAAATATATTCAGTAACATGTTTCTTTTAGGACATAGTAATACAATTTTATTTTACTCAGAAGGCATGTGGGATCTCTTTAAAAACAACCCAGACATTATACTCTTCCCCAGCCCCGAACATGGTCTCTTTCCTGGAGGCAGTCCACTAACAAAGTAATAATGTCTCATGTAAAAGCCACGTGTCTTTCTGATGCTGTCAACTCAATTAGATGCTACAGCATCACACATAGGTGTGGATTCTCAGCTTCTCTATTGCTTTATCATCGCTGTCTCTGAAACACTTCATTCCACTTATAATTTTGCTCTGAAATACTTCATTCCACTTATAATTGTGACTCCAGGTCTCTGAAAACATCAGCAGCTCTACTTCCAGACATGCTCCTTTACCTCTGCAAGTTCTGTGTTGGCAGGAATGAGTTTTAACATCAACAAGCTTAAGAGAGGCTTCAAATGAGAAAAAAATTGGAATTGGTTTAAAAAAAGAGCCTCTAAAAGAGAACTGTCCTTGCAAATGTGATGTGGCAGAACCCTGCTGTGTAAAAATAGTGGGTGCTTCACAAACCGCCTACAAACTGCCTGAGACTACTAATCCTTCCAACACAGCAGTGCTCACAGGAAGATCACCCTTGCTTTCATACGCTGGCTCACCTGTACTGTACATGAAAGGATTCAGCTTCAAAAACCAAGATTAAATCTCATGAAAACCCATCACAGAGCTGTGCACAAATAGCTCTCCTGCATCACATACTGTCTCACTATACCACTGTCCTTCACTGTCATAGCAGACAGAACATCCCCATCAACATATATTTTTTCTGTAGCAGCGTTTTGTTTCGTTCAGGAAAGTCGGGATAAAAACAACATTCATTAATTGAAAACACATAGAAGGAAATTTCAGAAACTGCTTCTGGGCACTTTTTTTTCTCAGTTTTGTTGTTGTTCTGAAAGAAAAATTGAAAGATGTCAAAGAAAATATTTGACAATAATGGGAAAATATGTATTTCTGCCACCATTCTTTCTGTAGGCAAACCCCAGTAATTTCCCTTGTGTGTTGTCCGTAATATGTATGTTGCTGGAGCTGAGAGAAGGGCTCCCCAGCATGTGTGGGAGTGCTTCTGGTGGGGTGGGCGTCAGGCATTTCCATCAGCACTGCCATGGCAGGGCGGGACCCGGCATGGGACCCACTGCTGCAAGTCACAACCGCTGTCCTGACAGCGATGTTGTCGTTCCCAGCAGCTGCTTGCATGCAGTATCATCTGTCTCAGCTCGTGGTCACATACTCAGCTTGTTGCTCCATCGTACTCATGGTATTTCCAGTTTATAGTGTTGATAAGAAAACATTTCCCTTCCATTTTAATGGGATAGATGGCTTTTGTCAGTGTGTCCAAAGAGTGAATAAGCACATTAGGAGTGTAGACTGGCAATAACTGAAGCTTTAAAATTTTGCAGCAAGGAATTAAATGCCATAACTACCATTACACTGAGATGACATTTGCTACATCTTCTTATTAGCTCATATCTGAGAAGGTAATTGGTGCCAGGACTGACTCTCTGTGCAAAACTGGTGCAGACCTTTCCTTTGGAAAGGAGGAGAGCCAGTTTTGGGGCATGGAAGTACAATAGCACAGCATGGCCTGGCCGTGGCAGCAAAGTCATGATCTCTTCTGCTTCAAAATAGGGACTGCATTGGAACAGAAGCTGCACTGAAATCACCTACTGGTAGTAACTCCTGGAGATCTCTGTGCCAACACCTAAATCCTTCTTAGGAATTCCTTGGGGTGATGGCAGGTGGCCTGGGCAAAACTGCACCTGGGACCCTCCTACTGAGGGTAGCCTTCCTAACACCGGTCAAAGTACTAATGTTAATGTGGTTGATTTTGGCAGAGGAAGAGAATAACTGACAAAGGAGACAACCACTAGGGATAAAAATGCATGAGAAGGTGACAGTGGAAAAGAGGCAGAGGCTGCAGAAACACCAGGTGTAAGCAACATTGCAAGGGGCTTTAGAGATAGTATAGGCTGCTTTTGCTAAATGTGGCAAATGTTGAGAACAGGAGATCTGTCATGCAAATGTCCTTGGGATCCGGAGGCAAATTTTTTTGGAGTAGACATCAGCCATCGGGCCTTCCCTTTTGCTTCCATCAATGCCTCTTCCAGTTGCAGCAGTAATTTAGATCAATTGCAAACAATGCATGATAGATTAACTCCTAACATCAGTGTGACGGTGAGAGCTCTTTGCTAACCTTCAGATGAGCAGCTGCTGTGAAAAATTAAGTTCCCTCTGATCCACATAAGTTACTTCCATACTAGAAAAACTAAAAGAGATGAGGGCATGGAGCAAAGTTGGCACGTGGCTGTCCATACTGTGGGATTGCTGGCATGTCCTTGGCACTGCCCTGGGGCAGCTCTGGCTCTGCCACATGGTGCCTTGGGCACGGTGCATGGGAGGGCAGAATCCATCTCTCTAGGCAGTGTGAGTGCTGGGCAAAGAGGAGTTTAGCTGTATGGGTGCAAGCCAAGCCATGCCATTCATCCTCCAAACGAGACAATGATCTGGGCATGAAATGGGTTATTCACTAATGTGCATGTAGCGTATTCACGAAAAAAAAAATCAATTTTTATTTCCATGTATCAGGACAGCAGTGGAAAGGCTGTTTACAGAACGGTACTTTACTGCCTGTGAAAGCCATGTTACAGCAAGCTAGTTGAACTACAACATAAAAATACTTCGGTCTCTCTTTGGTCATTTTGTCTAGCTTTCAACTGGGTAAAAAGATTCCTTGAAAAGCTTTTTTGTTTGGTTGGGTTTTTTTGTTTGCTTGTTCTGCCTTAGTTTCTTGTAATTAATGAAAGTCTCCATAAAAATGTGTTGCAATCAGAAAGCACAAAACATTTGGAAAGCATAAACCATCAAAACTCATCACTGCTGATAAGTATCTAGTGTCTAAAGGAGACCGTGAGGTGGGATGGAGGTCCGGTGGTCTGTGTTGTGCTGACACTGACTGTGGAGTGAGACCAGGTGTGGTCCAGACTCCCATTCTCCAGCTTAGTAGTTAACTGTTCCCGGCAGAAGGAATCGAGGCTGGAAAGCTCATCATGAGATGTTCTGTGCATCTGATAAGCACACTTAACGGTTTGCCTACCGTCACATCCCCACACTTTACACATTGATAGAAAACTTTGCACATTAATAGGAAACTGAAGTATAAATGTTGGTCCTATTTCAGACCTAAGTGTGGGACGAGAATTCAGCACCAAATCCTAGGGATAGACTGATGGGTTTGTCCTCCTCGCACCCTCACCCCCCACCCCGCACAAGAAGGGATGCCTTTTGGTAAGACTTGTGCCTCGGCTATGCTGAGTGTATGTATGTTTATTTGTCTGTTTGTTTGTTTACCCCAGGAAATTACCTGCATTTTGAGCTATATAATGATTTCTGCAGCTTAGTATATATATCACCAGCAATCTTAAAGAATCTGTGTGTGTTGCAAGTGTAAATAAACTGTGTTATTCATGAATCTGATTGCCTTTAGTGAATGCAACCAGATCTACAGCATAATAGACTGTTCGTGCATCTGGCGTCTGACCTATAATCACAGGAAAACTGTGCTATTCGCGCATACAACTGCTCCCTCTCAGGGATCTGGACCTACAGCGTACAGGCTGTCCGTGAATCTGGTGTTGGACCTATAGACACAGGGAATAAGTTATTCATGAATCTTGACTACTAACCAGACCTAAGTGTGGTCTGAAGTCGGACCTATAGCGACACATCTTAATTGGTGTAGCTATGAAGAGATCAGTCCAGCCGCCCCTAGCCCCTCTAATCTCTGAGGACTGGTTAGAATGCAAGGGGATTTTTCTCTTACTGCATTTGCCCCCCACTTCACACAACAAAATACCATCCACTGGAGATGGCATCTCAGTCAATACCTCCCTTGGGAAAAAAAAAAGAAAAGAAGTCAACAGCTCACAACCAGAAAAAATTAACAGTATTTCTCTGAAAACTTGTATACAGACAAACTGATATATCCTACTTTGTGTGCTTATTCTTCTCCAAGAGGTGATACTATATGGTTACCTTCTTTATGGTTAACTTCTTAGAAGAAGCTGTAAGTATTCACCATCCTTCTTGTGACCTGAAAAATACAGTAAAATGTTTTTATTTTTCCCAGCAGCTCATTGTTCACAATTTTCACCATACTGTAAGGGACTGGAAATATGTCTCAACATTGTTGATGTAACAAATAAAGATATGCCTCAACATTTTTGGAAGAACAGTTTAATCACTGAGAGATATATCTCAACATTTTTGGAACAGTTTAATCACTGAAACCTCACCATCATGGCAACCAAGGAAGATCTACCCGTCAGGATGCATCCTGTTGACTTGGACCACATAGCCCAAGTCCTCTGAGCATGTGCCTGGGCCCAGGGTCGACTGAAGGATATGGGGGGCTCTGCCCCCCTGTGATCTTCAGTGACCCTCTAGTGATGGTACTGAGTATGCACCCCATCGCCAAGTGGGAGGCGTGAGCATGCAAAAGCAGTTCCGAGAACTTATTGACCATGCAACAGGACGATGATATAAAAGGCAAGACCAACAAAGACCAGACAGAATGCTCTTCCACCGAACGTGAAGATACATTGGACTGACAGGATGCTGCAGATCCATGGTGGTAGCTATCGCAACTTTCTCACTCTCTCTCTTTTTCACTCTTTTCTCTCTTTCCCTCTCTTTTCTTTGAGTATTTGTGGACCAGATAAAGTGACTTGGTACTTGACTCTGTTTTGAGTCTTAATTCTGTTCCTGAGTATACATGAAACCTGGTCACAATAAAATATCTAATTAGACATCACTCAGGAGTTAAACCTAGCTGCCCCCAGCCACCCAGAATTATCTGAGGTTGACTGGAAAGCAGTCTTCTGTGAAAATATTTGACCCAACAGTGGATTGTGACACATATTCGTGATGCTATTATGTTACTTTTTTTTTTTTATTCCCAGCACTTTCATTAGAAAAGTTATTGCTTCATACATAAAGTTCCTAGACATTTATGTGCTTCTGATGCTGTGTCACCAGTGGAATACATTATAACATTTTGTACTATACGATTTTACATTTAAAATGCAGTACAATTCACAGTACTTAAAGGAACATTAATACCAAGTGAAAACGAATTACTATAATAAAATTTTGTATCCATTTCACAAGGAGGACTTTCACAACCAACAATTAATTATAAGCAGGAGATGAGAACATGCGAAAAACCACAGATGTGACTGAGATACAATACTCGTGGCAGCTCATTGCCAAGGCATGACATTTGAAATTTGTATCCCAGCCCTAATCTCTTGGTCTTAAAGCCAAATATAGAATAAAAATTATACAGGACAACATAACCTGAAATAAGGGATATTTTCCAACTAGGAATTAAAGGTGTGCTTCTGTACATGTGTGCTGGTTACTGTTTTCCAGACAATATTGATGGGCACATCAACACGGTGATATAACTTCAACACACTCAATGGCAATAAAATGGAGATACCAACACTGACCTGCTGCCTGCTGGCATTCAGTGACATATATAAAGCTTCACAGAGGAAGCACAAATATATTAGTGTCAATAGGGAATTTACAGATTGTCAGCAGTGCACCAAAACCCTTTCTAGATCAGAATACGCACTGTCCCAAATTAGTTCAATTAACACCTAAGGCATGCACCGCAACCTATTGCTACATAGGAAGTGTTGGTCCCACTTCAGTTGGTCATCTGTCATTTGAGTTTTGCCCATTCATGACTGAGAACCCAGCACCCTGCCTTCATATGAGCCATGTAACAGTGATCAGGAAGCTATATATAATTTTTATTTTCTCCTGCTAGTGGAATAAATGCTTTATGAACATAGGGAAGGGATACAACTGGTGTGAAATGAAGTTTTTTGTTCCATAAGTTTTTCTTTCTTCTTGGTGTTTATTACTTGCAGGAGGAAAACACTCCTCAGCAAGTTGGAATAGTCCTGATGTAAATCATCGGACCACTTTTTCAAGTCATTTGTTACAGCCAGATCTCATTAGGAGGATATTAATTAGTTGACAAGATCTAATGATGTACATTTTGTTTCTTTTATAGCTTACAAATTGCCACTTTGTAAGACTGTCGCTTTAGAGATGGTGTCGACTCTTTTCCTGGTGAATTCTTACCCTGCTCAGAATTGACACACTGGGAGGTGTCCCCACACCTGAGCCCAGAGGTGCATCCTCTCTTAGGTTGTACTTACAGGAATGGCTACTTGGGCAGGACTCCGTAAACTGGCCCTGTTACACCAAGGAGAAAGCACCGAAGGTAGGTATAGTGCCACTTACTCCAAAAAGGAATGCTGATGATACCTATTTGTATCACCTGGTATTGCCCTTGAGGACGCAATGCTTGTGGGTGTAGCTGGAGTTGGTTTGAAACCCACACCTGCCTGTTTCTTAGACTGTCATCTCAATTCTCTTTTACAAAATGTAAGTAATAAACCCTCCCTGTTTTTCTTCTCTGCGCTTGGCTTTCTAGGCTCCTGATGTAGCTGCCCTCACTCGTGACTTTTTCGGGCTGGAGAGTCCACATAGTCTATTTAATTTCTTTTATGGACCATTTTGTACTTCTCTTCATCCTGTTCCCTAGCACAGCCACACTATGCCCACAGTGGGAGGTGGAACACAGACCAACACATGCCCTTGTTTTAGGCATTTGTGCAGCTGCAATTCAGAACAGCTTTTATTTTGGTAATCCCCTTTCGTACAGAGGTGGGCTTGGTGGCATTCTCTGAGCACCTGGGGTGGGACACTGCAGACATTAGCTGGAGGAGCCTCTGAATAACACCCGAATAAAATAAACTCTCCCCTCTGTGCATCCCAAGCATAGTATCAAGCTCAATTGTACATTTAAGCACGGAAAAGACAAAGAAAGAAAGTGTGAACTGCTCCATATACAGTCAGAGAGGGACAATACTCACATTTGTAACCACCAGAAAGCTACAAGGTTGTGGCTGATCCAGTAAAGCCAAGTTTCCATTACAAGTCTTTTAGGCAGGGGTTTAGCACTGAAATCAGCAAGCGTAGGATCTTTATTATTTTAACTTCTTATGAAACATCCAGATACCAAATTTTGTAAGCTTACAGTATCAATAAGAGAATGAGATGGAAGGGAGGGCAGATCCTGAGCTGGTATGAACTCTCTTATCTCTACTCAATTGGTCTCAAGGGAGCCTTAAGCCAGATGTTAGGTGTTCTATAGGGCCTCTGCTCCAAAAAGTTTCCAGCTTTGCTGTACATACATGTGTCTAGCAGAAAAACTGTCATTTAAAGTGTGAGCAGGAACAAGGGTTAAATCCTCTGGCCATACTCTTTCTTTGCAGAGGGCTCCTCCACCACACAAGTTCCAGGTGTGTCTGTTTACTAGGAATGCAGAAAAAAACTTCATGGAGAAAGACCATCCAGAGGAGCAGAAGACTGTGACTTATTTAGTCCACAATAACAAAGACTGGAAGAGGAAAAATGTGTGTGGTAGGCAGCCATTGTTAGGCCCTCATGAGCACTGAGGAGATTTCATACACTACTTTAAGTCATACGTTTCTAAACACTGATGCTATAGAGTTAAAACATTATTCTTTATTTTAGATCATCCAATACAGTAGTTTATATTTTTATCTTACTTCTTCTGGATACTCTGCAAGAAGTGAATTGTGACTAATCACTATTAGCAATGTTGGGAAAGTTAAAGCTAGTTCAGTGAATTAATCTCTCCCTAAAGGCTATTTTACTAAAAAGTGGTTTGAAGTACATAGTATGTTAAATGGGATAAGTAGGTGCCAATAAAACTGTTTTCACATATTTCGGGTCTGAAACTGGACACAAAGTCTTCTGATTTACAGTGGAAGATTGAATTGCTATTTTTCGTGCTCTGATTTTGGCCATTTCCATCAGCAATTGTCACTATTTCTGTATAAGCATGGGAATCTTGCCTAGTTTGACAATTGTGGAGAATCCTATGTTTGCCAGTGGCTATGCCGATTGACAGGAGAGAAATATCTCATCAAACCAAGCATCCAGAACCAAATCCATGGTGCTGCGTTTGCAGTAGTGTGGAAGAAATAAATTCGAAGTCTCTACACTCAGAGTAGCATCTTGCTCCTTTCTAGCTCACTACAAGATAAGGAGAGGAATTTGTGTTAGTAAAGCTGTAGCACAGGACTGGCAAATACACTGATAAACACAGCACAAGAGAGGAAATAATTTTAAGAAACTCATCTACATTGTGTTAGGTGTTGTAAGGTATGAGTAATTTCAGATTTTAATGCCGTATGATGCAAGAAACTTTTTAGCTGAAAGTAATTTCAGTTTTTAGTGCAGGATGATGCAAAAAAATACTTGTTTTTAACAGAAAGTATGTCTTGTGTCTCAGCAGCAGAAGAAGAGACAGATGAGCGGACATATGGATCTGCTCTTTTCCCTAATCACCATCATTAGCCTTTTCCTTGGAGACTGGCAGGCGAGGGAAAGCTGGGAGAGGCTGAGCATCTTCACCCCCTGCCCATGCTGGTGCTTGCAGCCTGTCTGGGAGCGTGCTGGGAGGTGAGGGGCTGGCTGGAAAGCCTGGGAATAAGCCCATATCCCCTTTTGCTGTATTTCCCTACGTGTCCCTGTGCACGCCTTTGGAAAAGGCCTAGAGGAGCAGATCAGTGTTCTCGGAAAGTGTCCTGGGCTTATACAGAACTTGCTGAGTGTGCACGTGCACTTCCCTACCACTGGGCCTGCTCATCCCAGCGCAGAGACCACCCCAGCATGGAGACCAAGCCCTTCCTCGCCTGCCCACTGAAGCATTGGGGCAGACTGAACTGCCTTATGTGGTGGAGAAGAAAGCCACATTCATTTGCAGACAGTCTAGAAGTCGCTATCTGTTTCTGTTGCCATGGATACAAAGCCGAAGCAATAACTTTATTCAGGATTAGCTATTTTTACTGTAATTACACAACAGGAAATTATTAGACTATTCTTCCCTCCATCTCGCCCATAGTTTATTTATGTGATGATTCAAGTGCCTGCTCTGAGGTTCCAGGTATTCAATCACTTGTGATCTGAGGCTGCTGCCCTGCCAGGAGGGTGTGCAGTGCTGATGGCTTCTGGGGTCTGATGACTGCTTGGTGAAGTAAACAGCAGGCTGCAGGCAGGAGCCCACTGGGCAGCACTCTGCAGCTGGACTGAAGCCTGGCACTGCAGGGACACGCTGTGGCTCTGTCTGCAATTAAGAATTAGTGATGATAAATACATTTTTTTTCTGTGAATTTAAGTGAACCGGAGAGTTAGCAGAGATTAAGATCAGGCCTGCTTTGGGTGGCTCTCCGGGAGGGGGAGTTAGGATTGCCCCTGAGCCTCCCAGGGCACAGACTCCCAACAGGGCAGGACATTTTACTGCCCACCGCCTGGTCAGATATGGTGTGAGCATGAAGCTGTGGTCTTCATTGGTGGGTGGTTTTGTCTCTTTATGAGTGTCAATGCTTGTACAAAGCCATTGAAGCTGCATAGAGTCCTCATCTGAAATGCTGGCATAGTTCAGATCAGTGGTAGGTGGTAAAAGCAAGGATTTAGCCCTGACTTTTTTTTATGTTTTTTTTTTTTATTATGGTGATTCTGCAGTATCCTCATCCTAAGATCCCTTTAAGAAAAATCCTATGGAATAAATGCCTTATGAAGAAAAGCTGAGGGAACTGGGGTTGTTTAGTCTAGAGAAGAGGAGGCTGAGAGGAGACCTCATTGCTCTCTACAACTACCTAAAACGAGGTTGTAGAGAGGCTGGTGCTGGTCTCTTTTCCCAAATTACTAATGATAGGACAAGAGGAAATGGCCTCAAGTTGTGCCAGGGGAGGTTTAGATTGAATATTAGGAAGAAATTCTTTACTAAGAGAGTGGTTAGGCACTGGAACAGGTTGCCCAGGGAGGTGGTGGAGTCACCATCCCCTGGAGGTGTTTAAAAAACAAGTAGATGTGGCACTTGAGGCTATGGTCTAGTGGTTAGGGATGCTGGGATGAAGGTCGGACTAGATGATCCTGGAGGTCCTTTCCAACCATAGTGATTCTATAATTCTATGTTTCTGTGAATTTAACAGAAAGTGAAATATCTATAGATTTCTATAGATTTTTCATAACCCTGAAAGATTCAGATATGGAATCATACAGCACAATGAAGGAATCATTAAATTATAATGTACGTTTGTTTGCTTCTGTTAGACTTCAGAGACATTTTGCTTGGCCGCTGCCTTCACTTTTCCAGTAGTTGTGTAGGAGGTGGGTGCAGCAGCTTATGCCTGTCTCTTCTTGCAGCACACAATGGGAATGGCATCACTAACAGTTCTGTGTGAAGACAGGTCTATGAAAGCAGAGTGGAGGGGAAAACCTTTCAGGCAGTCAGCCTTACGAAGTGTGACTGTCAGTGATGATGAACAGGCAACTGAACACGCTGCAGGATAACCAAATACTGATGAGATGCTCCAGAAGGGGAGCGGAGGAGTGTGCAGGCACCTGGGGGCTGTAGTTATATCCAGCCCAATCATGGAAAAGTACTCCAGGAAAATGAAGCCCAGACACTCGATGCCTCTTGATCTGTCCAGAAGAATATAGCTATGGGTTAATCCACATGTCGTCCTGTGTCACGCGTTAAGAGAAGTGTTACCATATAAACCACAAACACGTATCATCTCACAGCATGTGTCTCCTGCGACCCAGGTAGCTTTGTGCTGAACTCCACATCTATCATCTCTTTCATAAAGAGAAAAAAAAAATCCTTTAAAAAGGACCTTAAAACTCCCTAACTTTTATAAAAAAAAACCCCATGAAACTCCCCATCACTGGGCATAAGGAAATTGTGTCCTTGCACTTACTGCTGCTGCAGTTTAGAAGTGATGGCCTTTTCAACTTCTGCGACACTGATAACAGAGAGAGAATGTTGATCCTGGATTTGAAAGACATGAATTAAATTCCTGAGTTTGTCCTGACTTCCACGGGGCTGTATCTGACTCAGTTCCTGCACCGTGCACCAGTCCGTACTCGGCTGCACAACTAGGGACTATTCAGAGTCCCCCAGATTTCCTTTCCTTTCACCTCCGTGTTATATTTGGTCATGTTTCAGGCAGAAGACTATGCTTATGGAGCCTGGTGGCTGCTTTCAGTGGTCAATAATAAAAATTATTTTTAAATTTGTCCCAAGGAGAGCAGCATAAAAGGACATTTGAACTGATGAAAATTTTTGAGAATTGAGTGGCTTATTTAATGCTTTTTACTAATGAAATTTCTTGTCTCAATGCCATTTTTGTAATTTTTCCGTTTGCAAAAAGTGATTGAACTTAATTTACCTAAACTTCTAGCGATCTTAAGGCTGCATTTTTCACACCTGATGAAAAATAATAAATGCAAAAAGAATATGTGATGAATGATCCAATGCAGAGCATTAGAAGAAATTCCATTTTCTGAAAAGTAAGCATTTAGAAATGAAATAAATAAGAATAAAATAAAAAACAGGTAATTCACCTGTACGAGTCTTGCTCCATCACTGTTGCTAACTCATAGGGAAAATTTAAGATAATTTGTAACTACTCAGTAGTTCTATATAAAAAACCCACTAAAAATGTGAAAAGAGTTCCATTAAAAATAAGTTTTAGATTGGTATGTGAAAATTTGTGACTGTATGTGAAGAAAAAATGAGAGAAATAGGAAGGTAATTTAAAAAATAATAGAAGTAACTGCTAAATTGTCACCTTTACCCACTGTGGTATGTAAATTCCATGACGTTATGAGAAATGCAGAAGAGGATCAGTTGCCTTTACTCTGACTTTTTTGTTGCCATCAAATGGACCTGTCCCAAAGCTTAAGTTTTGCTGTTTAATGTTAGAAACTGACTCCATATATTTGACCATGGGAGTAAGCGTGACCTGCTCTTACAATTTGCCGAAGACCAGTTCACTAAGCAGAACAGAGACAGAGATCCAGCTACATTCAGATGTTTAAATTTAGGCATCTTATGTCTGGCTTTTGGCATTTAGCTTTCATTTGTTCAGCATTATTTCACAGGATGTGCTGTCTTTCTCTATGAAGTCACATGCCAGCATTCACTTTACCTTCATTCACATACTACTCTTAATCAAAGCTGGTGTCCAGACCTCTCTGCATCTTGTCATCTTGTCAATCATTAATGCTTTTCACAGGAGTATATGTTTGTCCTACTTAGTATGCCAGATCATTTTGCTTGGGTCCTTCTAGACCCTAGTGGGACACATCCCTGTTTTCCATCTGCTTGCTGAAATCTGCAGGACTGCAGTTGATTTGTACTCCTCTGTGAGACCAAGCACTGGAAGAACCTTATCTGTAAGAAAAAAGCAGACTTTCTGTGGTATTACCAGTAGGACTGAGAAATTAAAGATCTAGTTATGAAAGGCCAAGCTTGACAGTGCCCTTTAAGCCGATTAAAACTATGTCTGAAGCACAGTTGTTATTTTGACCTAAGTAATTAAGCTGTTCTTAAAGACTTGCACTAGGACAATCAAGAAATAAATAATGATTAGGATGTGACAGAAAGATCTTGTGTTTAGAATCAGTTAAGGCCTACAATCGATTACTACCTATAAACCCAATTATCTCTAAGACCAGAATTCTTTGTTTTCAAAAGACCAGTCTTGTGATTTAAGTTTGTTATCACTCCGTAGCAGTGGATGTTAGTTGAGTGATATGAAGATTTTAATTAGAGCCAGAAGCTTATACACGAAGAAGTTCAAATAAAGAAGTAAAAATGGGCTGTTTAATGTATTTTATCAATTTTAAAGATTCTTTTAAAGCATTTGATCCCTCTTTCCTCAGGTCACTGTGTTTACAGATCTTGCAAAAATGTCTCTTAATTTCTCATTTTGAGAGGCAATTAATTTTTTTTTTAAGGATACTCTTCTGATTTACATTTGTTAATGTACAAAGCCACAGACTCATTGCTGACAATTTTTTCCAAAGTTGAAAGTACATTTTAATAGATGAAGTCTACTTACCCAATAACAAGGGAGTATGTGAAAATTCAATTTACTTGACAACTATAACAAGATTATAAACATGTGGAAATTACTTTAATAGACAGAGATTTGATGCTTTTAGACAGAAAGCTCATCTGGATGAAATCTTTGTGGAGTTCAGTGGTGATAAAAAATTTATATCGTGAAGCATAATAACATCTATTTACAGTTTCCCACATGAATTCAGCAGTTCAACCCTTTGGAATTTACTCCGTGGGAATTAGCAGAATTAAGCCTTTTTATATTATTAATTCGCCAAAGAGTTCCTTTCATTCTCTGTTCCATGTAGTTCTGTCCCTACCTCGCAGATGCCATGATACTTCGAGCTTTCAGGTCTACAGATTTAACTCTTCAGATTTAGCTCAGAGAGACTATCTTTCTCTCCCTCTACCTCATCTCCCAAAACTTATCATCAGCACCCCTTGCCTAATGCTCAGACTCACTTTTCATGTCAATCGAAGGATGTTCCTGTGCTCACGGCTCTGTGGCAGTGCAATGATGTCTTGGACTGTGGAAGAGCCATTGCAGGAAAACCCACCGGTTGTGTTAGGGTGCAGTTTCCCTGGTCTAGAGCAGCTCTGGCTAAGAGCTATATGATCCAAACTGAGTGTCAGCTGTTAACTTGGTTTGGTCTGGTTTTCTTCTTATTTTTCCTTCTCACAGAATTGATTTCAGTCACCTTTGCCCATATGGGCAATGGTTATCACCATTGGTTGCCATCGATGCTTTCTAAAAAAAGAAAGTTCTTGTGCAGAAGACTGCAAATGGGAATGAAGGTGTGGGAGGAAGATATGACAAATCAGAGGAGGGCAATGACAGAGCTGGAAAATATCAGATAAGGAAAAGAGCTTGGGAGGGCAAGAGGATGTCAGGAAAGTGAGCAGCTGGGGAAAACTGCATGGGCATGGATTAAGGCCAGGGAAGATGATAATGGGAAACTGGAGGGGCGCTTAGCAGGAACAGGAAGTACCATAACAAAAGCAGAAAGTCTTGCAGATGCAATAAGAAATAGATGTGGTTTCATAAAGGAAAATGTGTGCATGTGACTCACTGAAGGTAGATTTTCAGGTAAATATGACTCAGATTTGCAATCAGGTGAGTCAATTTTCCTCAAGCTGCAGTTCTACCAACTGCAGCATCTCATCGTCTCTGGTTGTGTCTCTAAAAAGAACCCCCACATCTCTGAAGCTAGCTATGTTTACCTGCATTGTATCAAGCCAGCAACATGCAGTGCCTGAGATCTCTGTGTGGGTCCAGCCTACCCTTGTGATCCCATTATGTGAGGATGTTGAGTGGTTCATGATGTTCGGTGCCCACAACTTGATTAGTGTTCTGTTCTGCAGCAGATGGGATTCACAACAATCTGGGTTTGGCCCAGTTTGGATGTACAGGTCTATCACCCAATGCCCCCCCTCCCCAGCTCTGGGTAGGTGAATTGGGAAAAGGTAAGGAGACCCATAGGTTGAAATGGAAACAGATTTAATAAAATAATCATTAAAAATGTAATACTAATACTAATACTAATACCAATAGAAAGTACACAAAGTTATGCTCAGCCTATGTAGTGCTCCTGAGTTGTGCACTCCCAGCAGTGAATGCTAGATGCCAGACACCGCGAGCACCATGACTCCAGTGAAAATACCGCAATCACAGCAACCAGGAGAGCTAGCCTTGAAAGCAGAGTGACAGGCAAGACCCTTCAGGGATGGCACCCATCAGTAGAAGAGATCGTCCCCATTAAACTTTCTAATTTATAGTGAGCATGACATTTATGGTATGGTATACTTCTGTTGGTCAGCTTGGGTCAGCTGCACTGGCTATTCTTCCTCTTTCTTTCTCAGCTGTCCAAATGTGCAAATAATGACTTGCTTCTGCCTCATTTGATGAGGTTCATTAACCATTGCTGGGTTGTAAATTGAGATTCAACACCATGGTTTCCTGAAGTCAGAGCAGGCTGAGTCATTAAAAAATGACTGAGTACACCATGTCGTGGGATGTAAGTTTTGATCCTGTCACAGATAAAAACTCCTTTACAGCACTCATTAATGACTCATGCAGTGTCTTTGGTATCTGGAGAGTTTGTGGCCATTTTGCTTGCGGTTGTAAACATTATCAGTTGTGAGTGCTAAGCATCAGCACCTTGACTGTAATGTTCTATTTCTCTGAAAAGGAGAAAAGCCTGGAGGACTGGAGTCTCTTCTCAATTTCTAAAGGCAGCTAATCCAGAAAGCCTCTGTTTTTGTTCTTCTGTTGCATCAGGAGAAGAAACTCTGCAATGAGTTCAATCTCTCCAGCCAAGCACAAAAGCAGCAAAAAGGTCTGCTGCACACCTCTAGATGCTTTGCAGCTCCCAAGCAGTCACTGGCTGGCACCGTCTGCTTTTGCATTGCAATTAGTGCTCATCCTCAGTAATAAATTTGCACATTTCTCAAGTTTCATGCATTATACATGAGACTAAGTTATCTAGCCCTCCTCACTCACCTGCTCTGCCATATTTCTGTCTCATGTACCATGAGGGGTGTCTCGCAACATTTCACTGTCTGTTCCCATTTGTCACATGCATCGGATCAGCGTGTGTGTGGTCTCTTGATGACTTGTTGCAGCAGGTGACATCCCAGGGCCCAGAAGACAATAATATAGCAAAGCCTGGGAGGAGACAGTCTGGAAAAGCATCCTAAAGTTATGCAAAAGTTAATGTATAGTTTTAAACTGATTTCTACAAATCAGATTCTTCACTGAAGGAAATTGCTTACAGAAATTGTCTTTGACTTTTGTAAGTAATGTGTTGGTATCTAAAAGTTTGTTTTTTTTTGTATTAAACTCTATGTTCTCTACACCTGTGTCTCACTACTATCTGGAGTGCCAAGACCTCATTCACCTTCCCTTGGCCTATAAGCAGGCAGGTAATCAAAAAGAGGTGCTAAAACCACAGAGAAATGGAACCTGTCCATAAGAGAGAAAACCGTGGCTTAGCTAAGGGAGTTGAAGAGACTAGGGAAGAGGAAAATCAGAGATAATCTTCTATATTCACCTACCAAGTCCTTGACTTCTTAATTCTTCTTTTGTCTGGGGGAAGAGGTATATAGTAGGTAGCCTCATCCAACTCTACTATAGCAAGAAATAGTAGCGACTCTGTGTCTATTTAACCCTCTAGAGTGAAATGCATTTAAGACTGAATGAAGAAACCTGTAAATTTACTTAAAAAAACAGTAACTCTTGAGCTATCAGGAATAAGAGAAGGGACCTGAAAGGAGATTAAATCTGTTTCTGAAGAAGCTGTTATGGTGATGGAAATAGTCAGTGACTCAGATATCACTCAGAATAAGAGCTACTCCTTCCAACAACACCACAGCTGTCCCAGCCCTAGCCCGCTCGTGGTGCATACTTTCTGCCCTTTGCAAACCTCCTTTTTCCTTGGGAGTTGGAAGGCTTAGTGTGATATCATGCTAAGGTCTGAAGACAGAAAACCTCTGTGCAGAAGCTTGGGGGACACAGAAACTTTGAGTCAAGGAGCTGGTCTGACATCCAGGCAGAAATTTGGAGGGGTAACAGCAAGGAAAGTTTTGGGAAAAAATTTCCTTCTTCTTGGAAGCGCTCAGAGACCTGTGAGACAGACAAGAGAACGTCCTCCCAACCCATGGTACTCTCACCATGTCCAGCTGCTTGTGCTTACCCTGCGCTGAGCATGAGACGTGGGTTCAGGTTTCCACTGCGCTCATGGCTCCTTTGAGCTTTAGGGGCTGGGTGAAAAGCATTCATCCTGTCCCAAAAAAGGGCCTCACAGCAAAAGCAGCTATTTTCAAAGTGCTGTTCTGATGTCACTCAATTCCTTCCATGAGGTCATCAGCTAATGCTTGTTGCCATAACAACCTATTATTCTTTTGTGCTACTGCTCATGCAACACAAATGCCTACAGGTGTGTCACTGTTGTGAAGTTCACCTTTAAAATGTTCATTTAAAAAAATCTCTCCTATGCAGTATCTCACCGGGGCAAAGCACACAACTTTACAGGAATATTATTTTTGAAGAAAAGTCGGCTCCAACTCAACTTGTGCTGTCTAAAGAAAAAAAAAAGCTTAGAGGAAAGAGCATTCTTTCAGTGAACCAGCATTTTAGCTGAATACTTTTATCTTTTATATTTAATATTTCCAAAAGCTTTCTCAAGAGCTCATTTTAACCACATAACCTCCCACATGTAGGGGAGTTCAAACAATGCACATTTGACTATTGTTGTTAAGGCTGTAGCTTTCTATATTTGTATCTTTTAAGGAATGGTGATAAACAGCAAATACTCCAAGTAACAGTGTCTATCATTTTTTTCTGGAAATTATTTTCTTTACGAAATAGATGTCGCTTTCGTAAGACAAAACAAGAGAGAAAGACACTATTACAATAGGTCATATTATGGATAGGAAATTCCTTTCAATGGTGTTTGAAATGCTGGTTCTGCTCCATGGCAGCAGTGAAAGGGTGCAAGAATGACAGTAAACTAGACTGATTGAAACATCTTGGAAATATCTTCAGACATTCCAGGATATTACCAAGCTCATTGAAATATTGGTGGCCTTGCATTGTCTCTTACCATGGTGCATTCTGACAGTTTAGGGGACTCCATGACTGTGCTGCCACACAGACCTCAGCATTCATCTCCTGCACTTTTCCCAATCACACTCTCTGACAGCAAATACTATACAGATTGCTAAGAAAAATCTAAAACAGATGGTGCCAGCAAGCATGGATTGGTCCATCAGAGATGCCTTTCCCTCTCCTTTGAAGGAGAAGCCTAGGGAGGTAAGTCTGTGATTTCAGGGCCAGATGGAAGTGTGTGTGCAAAGCTCAGATGGGATTGTCCTAGCCTTGGTGACTTCTGCCTGTGGTGTGGAAGTGGTTACGTCTGTGCTACCTTTTGGCATATTATGCTTCAACTGCTGCAATATGTCTCCTCTGAGTGTCAGAAGCTTGATGAATGAGTGCTGTAAAGTAACCACTTCTGTGAAATATGCACAAGCTTTCAGAGACAGTATTTTTTAAGGATTTATTTGTTATTTTGATTTAGAGNTCTTTTTCTTTCTCTTTTTCTTTCTCTTTTCTTCTTTCTCTTTTTCTTTTCTTCTTTCTCTTTTTCTTTCCCTTTTTATTTTTCTTTTTAGTTTTCCTTTTTATCTTTCCTTTTTATCTTTCTTTTTTTTATTATTTTTCCAAATTTTGAAAGATATTTTACAGTTTTCAAAGCTTTTGGAGCTCAAGCTAATTTTAATTTTACTTCACTTTTCTGTAAAGGGAAGCTATGAGGTGCTGGTAAAGAGGCATCTGTCCCAGTGCAGCTTGGTACTTATTTGAAGCTTGCTTGTATTACAAGGGGATCCTGCTCCCCACTTGCATCCTTAGGGGTACAAATCACTTGCTCTGGTGACAAGAATACCTAGCAGAGGGTGACTACCTGCAGGCAGCCCCAGTGTCCCAGCACATACCACAGGGGTCTGCCTGGAGCTTTTTATGAGGTGGTATTCAGATGAACCTGGCCTCCAGCATCATTCACTGTCATGTTGCCAGCAACAGATTTGGCTCCTATCTTGTCAAATCTAAGTGGTATAAACTCTTCAGAAGGGGCTTCTGGAAACATCATAAATAATGGAAGTTAAAGCTTAATTCTTTTGTCTTTGAGGAAAAAAAAAAGTTTCCTCATCTCTGGAATTCATGGAAACAGCTTATGAAGTGGTACTGATTTCTCCTGTGTGTGGTTCATGCTTGGAAAAGAAGTGAAGGTAAGGATAAGAGGTATTTAAAGACAAGTCTTATTTCACAGGGGTAAACTTTCCATTAATGACTTCATTTTTCTCGTTTTCAGTCAGATCAACTTACTTAACAGTTGAAAGAAGGTGCTCCACTCAGGGACTTATAAATTATTAATCCTTTCTTTTTCTTTTATCGACACATGTTTCAGAAAAAAATGTCATAGAATCAGTTCAAAGAAGCATATTAAATAGATAGAAATATCAAACGTGTACAAAACAGTCTTATGCCTCAATAAAAACACAGAGTTCATCTTGCATCCCTGTGCAGTCGTATTCATGTAACACTAGTTTAGCTACAGGATTCATGAGTCAGTGTTTCTACTGTCAGGTTTCTGAAATGTGGGCTGACATTACTTAGCTTGGCCAATACAATATCACAACATCCAGAGTAAATTGGTAAAATTTTTTTCAGTCCTAGTTCAAGATCAGAGAAAGAAGCTGTAGAAGAGCTGGTATTGCCTGATTGCCACATCTGAAGTTAAGACTTTGAAATTCTTGTTTCCTTGTCACTATTACTTGAGCACACTGTTCTTACTCTTCTCCATTTTTCTTCATTTACATGATCTGACCTCAGTATTTTGTGATTGACATTGTTAATGCCATAATTTGCTTGGGAACTGGAGAAGAGAAGCAAGGTACTCAAGAACCCACACATCGATCCGAGCACAAAACAAATGATTGTCTGAGCTATGCACATCTAAGTGCACTTTTTAGCCAAATCCTTCCCTGGTTGTACATCCTACCTCAAAAATGGCCCCTCTACCTCTGACTTTGATTGACTTCTTGAATAGCAAGGGATTTGCAGCGCTTTGCTCCTACTTTAGGAGGCAGCAAGAGGATGCAAAATGCTGCAATGGCCCCATAGCATCTTTGAAACATTTTATATTATTCTGGACTTGAGACCACACAGAGGGATTAGGACAAATCATGAATAGGGATTTTATTAAGTTAGGGAGAGGAAGAAGGAGAATGGTGCCCAGCTGATGGCATAGCCTTGGCCATGTTGAATCCACGGGGTGGGCAGGAGAGGGCAGTTACAGAGAAATCAGGATCCTTGCTTCACTGCCAGAGTGAGTGGCACTTTACTGATAAGGAGGAAAGGAGCTAGTAAACAGGGATGCTGAACATCTTTAAGCATGATGTTGGTCTCTGTTTTGGAGCTGAGACAGGCTTACGCCATTGTCAGTGTCCATGGATGATCCCTCTGTATGCACCAGGCAGGCGTAAGTACAGGAGCTGGCTGTGACAGTCAGAATGCTTGCTTAGGGCATCAGCTTTTTCTGAATTACCAAGCAGTGTCTCCTTCTACAACAGATGTCAAATCATGCCTAAATCAGCTATGCATTACTGGAAACTCTGGTAAAGGCAGCACTATAAAAGTCTTTGGTGCTTATTTCCATCACATTTGGGTACCAGCGCTTCTGTGAAACCTGAGCTTCACTATTTGGGAACAAACCTCCCAAACACACCTTCTTTTTTCTGCTTGTAGCTCAGTCCTCACCAATTTATGTCACTTGTAGCCATCAAAACGAAACACTGAAAGGAGAATGATTCCTCATCACCAAGTGTGTGCCTGTAAGGCTACGATCATCCTTCTGCTTTCTTTCTCACTTTCTCTCCATGTATTTACAAGTATTGCTCCTTGTTTGATGAATTTCTCCATTTGCTGTTCTCAGATTGTCAAAACAGGTTGTTACTCTCACAATTTTATTACAAGTAATTGCCAGATATTTTTTTTTATGTGCTATACTTGAGCTGCAACTGAATCAATGAAGATCCTTGCAAAATTTTGATTCAATTTTATTTCATAACTTGAAAATACCCTGCTTGCACTGGAAGCAGAAATCATGTGCCAGGTTACAGTTTACATTCAAGTCCCCATTCATGTTAACAGGTACACTCAATATTAGGTAATGTTGAAGTCTTAGAATCATTCAAGATTAGAAAAGATGCTTGGGATCATCAAGTCCAACCGTACACCTAGCGCTATTAAGTCCACCATTAAACCATGTCCTTAAGGGACACATCTACTAGTCTTTTAAACACCTCTAGGGATGGTGACTCCATCACTTTCCTGGGCAGCCTATTCCAATGCTTGACAACCTATTTGGTGAAGAAATTTTTCCAAATACCCAATCTAAATCTCCCTGGTGAAATTTATAAAAGATTAAAAAATATAAAATATATATATGATAGTCTGTGTCATATTGCTGTCATGTGTTATCAGGTGACTTAATAAGCTTTTATCAGTCCCCATACATATTATTTCTCCTATACAATGTGTTATGAGTGAATATTTAATCAGAAAAGGATGCTGTGTTTAAACACGCAAACATGCATTTGTTGTTTTTTTTTTTGTAAGAGTGTGATAAAAAGTAGCCAGATTTGTATTTCTTGCTATGAAACATTTGTTAATAATTCTGATTTTACCTGTAAAGGATGTTTTCCACTCAGGAACAGATGCATCATAGCTACTCTTGAAAACAAGAGGCAAAATTCGACGCTCAGATCAGTGAGGGTTCAGCCATGGATCTCACCAAGAGCAAACATAGACCACAGGTTAGCATGCTGGCAGGAATTTTGGAGGCAAAACTGAAAGGGGCTGGTACTTCAAGCAGAGAATCAGAAGCCCAGATTGTCTCATTGCTTCATTAGCACACAACTGCCTAATTTCTTCCAGACTGTGTGACTCTGACAGCCAATGAGAACTTACTGGTTTGAGAAATGTGTTTGAAATTAAATTTTCTCTTCCTAAGATCAAAACATTAACTAATTCCCCAAGCCACAAATGTTCCTTCTTCGATATCTATTAACTTTTCTTAGCCCATGATACCATGTCTTTCGATGCTCTGGTAACATTTCAAGCCATTGACTATACTTAAAAAGTATTGAAATGGCTGTGCTCTGACTAGTTTTGAGTTACCTTTGGACAGCAATGATGAAACAGTTTGTGCAGTGACTGGAAGATATCCATACAATATGGACAATTTTTCACACTAATCATTATCTCCATCGTAAATCCTTCTTTTCTATAGTTCTCTACACTTTGTAATAGAAAATGGTAACTTTCTATGGCTATTTAAAAAAAAATATTTTTAACAATTAAACTCCTGTTTGAGATTTTAGAACAACTATAGATTATAGAATAATCTATAAGATGGGATCCTAGGCATATTTTCAAGGGATAGAATTCAATTCTCAAGGCTGCTGCAACTGCACATCCTTCTACCATCTGTATAATCTCTCTTCTCTAAATTAATGGTATTCCTGTTTTCCTCCCACACAGCAAGGTTCATTTTTTTCCAAAATATGGGATTATCCTGTCTGATGAATTGTCTCTAGCCCTTTAGACATGTTACCCACAGATATATTTCTCTCTATGCTGGTTGCCAGTGTTACTAGTTTCTAAGACAATCCTTGCACATTAATGAAACACACATTCTAATCACTGAATTTTGGGGGAAATTGCAGATGCTCAAAGGTCACGTCTGCCAAGCACATAACATGCTGCTGGTGGTTTGTCAAATTATCAAATTCCTCTAAGATTAATTGATTGGCTTTAATAGATACAATAAATCTTTTTGTGTTATGGCAAAGAGTTACATTCTCAACACAGTTCTAAACAAACTCACTAAAGAAAAATAACAAAGCATAGCATGTTTCTGCTTCTTTGGTTTTTTGAGTGTTTCAGATGGTTGGGAACAGTTAACAACCTCCATTCTCATAGGCTTGATGTCCCTGGTGAATTTTTAAAGTTACCCATCTGTGCTCTTGTGTTTCTGGAATTGCCCAAGCTCACCTCCTGATCCTCCTTCAGTAGAAGTCAGTCTTATGAAGGGAGATGGGAGAGTTCTTTTCAACTTGTCATCTTATACACTTGTCCATGCCTTCAAGTCTCTGAATCAAGTTTATTCCTTTCTCTCTGGTTCTTTGCACTGGAGTTTTCTCATGTTTTTTAAAGCCTTGGTGTTCTGAGGCAAGAGCCCATTGGGTGCTATGAATAAAGCATTCTGGGTTTTTCTGGGGGTGGAGATATCACAACAGATGCAAGACTCCTTTCAAACTACCTAAATTATGCACTGAAAGCAGTATTCACTGTTTAAAATATTCATTATACATGATTCTTGCCAAACTCATATTTTCTAGTTTATTATACCCTCTTCTTAGAGATAGCATATGACATAGCAACAATTTAAAATTTGACACTTAGACCAGTTTCTAAATTACTCTCTCTCATTCTGTGTCTTTCCTTTATATCCAAAGGAAGATACAAGAAACTTTGAAATAGGTAGCTTAAGATAACCAGTTTCTAGGGAAGACTCCAGTAGAGATTAAGTATTCAGACAAGGTAAAACAGTCCATGAGCCAGAGTTCAAAAAACCCATCAACCTTTTTTTATTAAGAATCCATAAGATACATCTCTTAAGCCATACAAGCACATTTGCCTAATTTATAACATCTTCACATCTTCATTAAAAGCATGAAGATACTAAATATGTTCTCAAATGTCGTAGATACTATGTTGTTTGCACAGTAAGTAACATTGTGTTATTGAAGGAGAGTGGTAAAAACATTATTTCTCTTCTTTTAATATTTCGTTCTTTCCATTTTGTTCCTACTTTTCCTTTGCTCTCTGTACAGTTGACATCTGGATTGCTTCCAGAATAGGAAAATCAAATAAATAGATAATCTGAGATATCAGTGAAAAAAATATTTCACAACAACATTTAGATTTCCAGAAGAAATTATCTGTTGCTTCCAAAATTAAATATCCTTCAAGGAACTGCCTCACACGGTGCTTTCCTTTGGATTTGGGAGAGATTCCCTTTCACTAAGTCATTGTATGATTTGGGTTGGAAAAGACCTCCAGAGGTCTCTAATCCAGCCTCCTGCTTAAAGGGAGATCAGGTACAAGATCAGACCAGGTTGCTCAGGGCTTTAGTCAGTCAGGTCTTTCTGAGCATTTTTTTTTTTCCTGTTAGATAGGAAAAAAAAAAATGCTGTTATAGATAGCTGTTCTTCTAAAATGTTATATTCTAGATCTTTGGAATAGAATGATCTGCAGTTCTAATTTGTTATAGATTCCCTTTAGAGCATGAATGTTGGCTTTCACAAGTGCCCTGGGCATTGCTGGCTTTCAGGTATGGAAGCCTGAAAGTTCAGACAGATATTAGTGTCAAGGGATAACAGTATTACCATTGTAATGGTCAAAAGATGCAGACAAGCAATGTGTGTAGGTACAGGCAACACCTACATTTAATGCCTTGTTAGACCAAATGACACAGCTGAATAAAGGTATCAAACTGTCCCTTTGTCATCTCCCTTTGATAAGCTCAAAAGAAAAAAAACTTTTAAAACAGTATACTTAATATTTGATGAATAGAAGTGTGCAGACTGAAGGAAGAAGATGACTATCATTTTCTCTGACATTGGAAAGTGCTTAAAATCCTACAAAAAAAAGATGCTGGAGAATGTAGGTTCCATGTAGGATTTCTCAGACATCTTTGACTTTTTAAACTCCTTTAACTCTGAGTAGTCCCAGTGATTCTTCTGTAGAAAGATGCATACTAAAGCACAGTGAAGTCAACAAGACATTGGGAAACCGAGAACTTTAGAATACTGGAAACAGCAAAGTGACACCAGAGGAGAAAAGGAATTGGGATGAACTATGTTTCCCATTTTGTATTTACAGGGTTTAATAAATGGAAACTATGTCAGCGGGGAAAGAACACAAAATGACATCAAATTATACAGAGTCAAATCATACACATGTAAATATAAGAAACTTTGAGTTGCAGTTACCTTACTCTTTTGTGGGACACTACATTCAAGTGAAAAACAAAGGTAAAACTATGAGAATTATGGTAATTTTTAGCACAGAAGGTGACTCTTGCAAGCTACTAGCAGAGAACACCAAATTCTTCACAATCTTCAGTCTTAGTTTTAGAATAATATTGCATATTCTTGCATGTATAGAATCATAGAACTGTTTTGGTTGGAACAGACCTTTAACATGAATTCCAACCATTAACCCAGCACTGCTAAGTCATCACTAAACCATGTCCTTCAGCACCACATCTACATATCTTATAAATACCTTCAGGAATGGTTACTACACCACTTCCCTGAATGCCTTGTTCCAGTGTCTGACAACCCTTTTGGGGAAGACATTTTTCCTACTGTCCAATCTAAACCTTCCCTGGTGCACCTTGAGGCCATTTCCTCTTGTCCTATGACTTGTCACTTGGGAGAACAGACCAATCCCCACCTCTGTACAACTTCCTTTCAGGTAGTTGCAGAGAGTGATAAAGTCTCCCCTTAGCCTCCTTTTCTCCAGACTAAATGATGCCTCAGATGCTCCACATATAACTTTTTTCTCTAGACCCTTCACCAGCTTTATCCCTCTTCTTTGGACACACTCCAGAACCTCAATGACTTCTTGTGTTGAGGGGCCCAAAACTGAACACAGTATTCAAGGTATAGCCTCACCAGTGATGAACTGTTGTAGAGCAACCACAAGTTTGAGTGAATAAAGGAATTATTGGATAAAGCTCTGTCATCTACAACTGTTCTAGCCTGGTAACTATCCAGAGGACCATGACAATAATACTTGTTTTATAAGAGAGTCATTCAAGTTTAACATCTGCTCAAACAGCACCCACTGTTGCAAAAATGCCAACATCACCCATTATTACTGACCATATTGCCAGCAGGGTCTTGCCTTGAGGACAACAAAGGCTGAGGGTTTCATGAGGAGAGACCAGCTGGGAGCCAAGCATGACCTAGCACAGATCTTGCCCTCACCCACAGATACAGTCCCACATGAGTTGATAATGGGGTCTAACAGCCCCTGACATGGCAGGCAATGGGCCAGGGCCAGGATCGATCCAAAGACTCCAGAGAGTAGCAGAAGAAACAAAGGCCAGAGGCAGGGCTAGGAAGAAGCTGCAGCATGGCTCCAAAGTCCATCCGTACGGGTACACATACACCATCACTGAGGCAGGGATCAGTGGCTGAAATGTGGCTAATCAGGTGTAAGTGCAATCGGAATTTTTTGCACTTGAGCAAAGGAGGACAAAAGCATCTTTATATCACAACAGTTAAGCATTTGTTTTTGTTGAGTGTTATTCCGATATCAAACAGCCTGCATAAATAATCCGCTAACATTGGCCTCTCATCATAAGGCCACTTGCTTAATCCCATGTAGGCAGCGACAAATGGCAAGCTGTGTCTGACTCAGTCATTTCTCTCACACCCTCTCATTATATGCATTTGGAATCAAACTGCTCTATACCCTGGTGAGTAACCTTTACAAAGCATGCTGCTTGTCAAGCAGGGTTAAAGGAAAGACAGAACAATTCAGACTTTGTGTGAACCGAAGCCAGCTTTTAATTGGATTGAATTTCCACAGTAAAGCTAATAGTTTTGGTACTAAAATGCAAGTAATTACTGTTATAATTGTTTTCCAGCATCCACAGGTGCGCTGGCTGCCTCTCAACCTGAGTAAAAGGACCAGGACTCCTGGTTTGAAAAGATCACAATGTTCCTCCTTCTTCAAAGTTCACTTAAAGTCAGTGGGAATAATTTTCATAGGTGCATAAGTCTCCTTATGAAAGGGCACAAACTTTACTTTCACTCAGGTGTCTGGGAAAATTTACTTAAGTTTAAGACTAAGTTACCAGGTAAAGAACATACTTGGTCTCTGTGAATGAGCTGGAATGTAATGCAGCCCTCCTACGCCCCATAAGAACATGAAAATGGTCATAATGGTTCAGAGCAAATATCCACCTAGCTCAAAAGTGCCCATAAGCAGATAACTAAGGAAGCATGAAAGCAGGATGAGTCTGTGTGGTATTACTTCCTGCTACCTTACCCCATCTCCACCAGTTTCACCTCACAGGATTTCCTCTGCCTGGCCCAGTTTGTCTGTTAACAGCCTTCAAAAGATCTTTCTTTTATGGAATTCCCCATATTTCCTTTACTTTTCTTTGCTTTTTTGAATTCTACCAAATACTGAGCTAATGTTTTTAAGGAAATAGCTGCCATTTCCCAAGGCCTCACTCGTGAATGGTTATGCTCTGCTTTGAAGTCAGAATTTATGTACGAACCATTTACCAACATGTACATCTTTTGACATTTATCTATATCTCACTTCATCTGGTATCTTACCACCTTGTCGCTCATTTTCCTAAGGTCCTTCCTCATGCTGCTCTGTTTACCTTTGTCCTTATTACTCTGAGCAGCTCTGCATCACCAGCAAATGTTCCCAATGCTCTGACCTTACTGACCTTATGAGCATGTGATGTGGTTGATCTGGATGGCTTTGGGGCTGGTAACTTCTCTAGGTGTGCTCCTTTTATCACTCATTCAGGTTCTTCCTGCACACAGACTGTATTTTCTTTGAAGCACACTCCCTGCCTAAAACACACGTACATTTTAAAAACAGAAATTACTTTCAAATATTTTTTGGCTTTTGTTTTCCCCAAATGGATTTGTATCTTGGATTTTCCAGGTTTATTTATAAATATCACATTCACTTTGCCCAGAAGGCAAACTGTATTACCATCACAATGTTTCCGTGTTGGTTTTTTTTTCTGTCTAACTTCAGTGTGTGTACGTTTCTGTGCATTTTCAAATATGTGTATATAGAAATACTGAAATTAATATTTAATGTGAGTGCATTTTACTCCAGTCTCAGAAGGCAGCAGTCTTCTAATGATTGCTATACTTTCAAATGTGGCTAGTATCACAATGTATGAGAAGAATTAAACTACCAATTCAACATTTTGCCTTTCCCATGATATTTTCACTCCACAGACGAAAGACCAACCACAGGAAATAAACATACTGAAGATACAGGCTTTCCCTTTAAGTAGCTGCAACATAATGGACAAATAACTACTAAATTGCTTCTCTTGTATTAACTACAGTTTTAATTTTTGGAAAAGTGAGTGGATTGAGGGGCAAATTAGCTTATCATTTACCAGTGCATGATTAGATTAAAAACACATGTCCATCCTGCTCCAAAATGCAGTAATCTGTGTATTCCACTTTGTGGCCACTGCTGTGCTGCATGCAGAAAGACATTTTTCTCCAGGCAGATAAAAACCAAAACAAATTAACTTTCTTGAAAGCTCAATAAATCCTAAAGCCTGGCAAACACTGCTGATATACTTATGCTCAGCAGTACTGCTTAACAAGGGAGATACCACTGCAAAGTCTTTTTTTCAATGAAAGACTGAAATTAGTTCAACAAAGATAAAACAAGTTTGGATTAATAAACTGCAGTCATACTATTAAATATTAAATCTGTTGTCATGAGCCATTATAAATTATGTCTTATCATACAATTCATATCCACACGTTTTGTGCAGTCTGTACATTTTATTATATTAATAAATTCATTTTTACTTACTGCCTCACAGAGCTGAAAATACTCCTTCTTAAACCTTTTGCATTAAGATTTGAACTACACTATCAGCCACTGTGTCTAACTTGCAGATGCTCTCCTAATGTCTCCAACTTTTGAAATCAGAGACTTCTACTATGTTCCTGCTAACTCTAATTCAGTAATTTTAAAGCACATGTAAGTTAAAACTTGGGAACTTTGGATGTCACATTTTATGAGACAAAAAGGAAAAGGTATTTCAAAATGAACAGGGCAATGGTCCAGTCTAAAGACTAGAAACATATAAGCTGATGGAAGACCGAGATTTAAATGCAGACAGACATCTGTCTGTCCTATGATTGTTAATACCACTATTGCAGAAATATCATAAGAATGGTTTCTCACAATGTATGCCAATTTTTTTATTTAGGAAAGAGACTGAACATTATCTCTACTGAAATATGAGATCTGGCCTCAGAAATATCACTTGATCTTTGAAGGAAGAAATCTGATGGGAGTGTTACATTTAAATTGTATAATGGGAAAATTTTATTTTCTCAAGATACTGTTCACTGCTACTGTCTTTGTTTTAGTTAGCTGCGTAAATACATACTTTATCCTAAACTTATGCTTTGCATTTAGCTAGATGTTTGGTCATGATGAAATAAAATACCTATGAATGTAATTAGATACACTATATATACTATATATATAGTATGTTAACTCTTCAAGATTCCTCAGATGCTCATGTATACTCACAAGAAGGTAATCTGTCTTCAACCACTATGCTTTCACTCTGTTAGACAGGCTGAGGGCACCTGCCTGTGGTAAGAGCACCTCCTGCAGAACCTGGGGAGTGGGTTGGAAAAACCCAGCAGCAGTGTGTCCCTCCACTTCTGCTTAGTCACTGAAGACGATGATGCTACATCATTCGGCACCCAACATCAGCATTGCTAATAACAACACGTTGATGTTTAGCTTCTTTGATGTGACTTGTATTAGATTTGGAGATGGCATGACTGGTAAATTCCAGTACAAAATTGTATGAAAGACCAAAGACGATTGTGCAGGCTAGACAAAGCCCTTCTGTGGCAGTCAGTGAGTTCAAGGGAATCATATAAATGAGAAACTATAGCTGAAGAAAGACCTTATGTGATAAGAAAAAATAAATTCATATGATATAGCATAAATCATATGATATAATATAAATTGAGTCATTCTCTAGTGAGTTTGGCTGATGTGGCCTTTTACTCTTTTGGTCAATTCTCCAGCTTCTGGATGGAAAAGGCACCTTCAGGCACAGACACCGTTTTAGTTAGTACTGTCCCTTGTGAGGGGAACAGGGAAGGCAGTGGGCAGCAGCCTGGCAGGACAAAAGCACATCTCATATCTCTCAACAGAATGGCATGTCTCTGGCACAGGTAGAAAGCACACCAGGGAAGGAAATCAGCAGACAAAGGGAGAAATCATGCTAAATTCAAGCTATAGGGCTAAATATCCTCTAGATACTTTGAACTGATCCTATTTGAAAATGCCACTGAATCCTTCTCATTTCTGTGCTGAGCCTCCAGAGCCGGAAGAGTTTGCCCTGAGGAGTGTCTGAAAGCCATATATATATAT